>CM076573.1:799529961-799605772 GCA_034641835.2 Pinus albicaulis
TATCATACCTTACTGATAACATCAGATCTCCATTAACTATACAAGAGGCACTCGATTTCAAAGACCAAACAGAAGACGATGCCATTAATAATTTCATTACTCAAACTGAACCTCGCACACAAGCACAAAGAGAAAGCAAAGACGACAATGAATTGGCATCTTCGAAAGATATCCATTGTCAAACAATACCCAATTCTCGTTGCAAATAAACTTAAATTGCAATTTAGGAAAACTTTTAAACACCACGTTAATCTCACACCGAACAAGAAACAAAGTTCATGTTGGGAAAAACACCAAGAGGGGGGGGGGGGGTGAATCAAGATGATCGTACAGAACCAAATATTTTTACTTTTTCATTCCTTAAAACCCATACGCTACTTTCCTTCAGTAAACTAGCGTATATACGCGGATCCCCTTTATGAAACTAGCGTATACACAAAGATTTAGATCTGTCATTAAATCTTCACTTAGAGTATTCCATCATTCATTCATCAGATGTTTAATAAGCAGTAAGCATGTGCAGTAATAACAGAATAAACCATCACACAAAGCATCACACATGAACACCAGGATTTTTAGGTGGAAACCCAAATCGGGAGAAAACCACCGCTGCAGTTGCTCAGCCTTCAATATTTTATTATAGAGAAAACATCTTACAACATATGTGCTGGCGCAGACTTGACCAGCAGGCACCCACCGCGTCATGCCACGTTTCTAGTGAGCCACCCCCTCGCTCGCTTACCACCACCGGAAGGGAGCTACAACCCCCAGCTCTCGTTTACCAGCCTCACCTGGAAGGGAGCTACAACCCCCTGACTGAAGGTTACAACCCTCAGCACCTCTATGGACCACGTTTCATCAATTTTCACACTGGATCCAACAACTTCAATAGAGCACAACTTGCAGGTCACATTTCATCATATTTCCAGACTGAATACTTTTAAGCACAAACATACATCACCAATAGATACTTATCAACACAGATCAAATAGCAGAAACACAACAGAACAGATTAGATGTTTCATACCCTTGCTTCAGCAAACCCTAGTTTGCATACGCGCTTTTACTTCACTGATGTCGCGTATATACGCGCTTCCGTCCACACAAACCAGCGTATACCTCAGTGTATATTTTATTGCGCATACGTGCTTTCTCTTCGCTGAAGCTGCGTATATACGCGCTTCCTCCGCGGAGAAGTAGCGTATAGATCTTCAATCATTACAGAGCAACATACTTCATCAGATCAGATATTCAGTTCAGATCTACCCTTTTGCTTCAGACAGATGTTCGCCTAGATGCTAGCCTCATCACAGATCTAAGCCTTCCATAATCAGATCTAGCAAATACAAGAGAAATTCAGATCTAGATCCTCTTCTTCATCATTGGTGCATCATACATTCAGATCTATCATTCAAGTGTAACCCTTTCCATTCAGATATACTTCAGAGAGAAGTATTCATTCAAGCTCAGACACCTTGCACCCACACCCCTGATTTGCACAATGAATTTCTTCTCCTTATATAGGTTTACCCTTTTCAATACCATGAGCCCCCTTTTTTAATACCATGGACCAAAACAATACCATAAGCCCAAAACTACCTGGACGGGGTCAATTAGGCGGATCATTACCCAATACAATGGGTTAATACCATGGTGGTTACCCATGGTTTTGCACTTTTTGAGCGCTTTTTCCCATAAGCGACTTGGCACGTTATTTTCCGCGTGCATACGCGACTTCCCTTAGGCCAATCCGCGTATACAAAGAGACATACTCTTTTCATCATATTTTGAGCACATTCTGAATTCCTTTCTTCATTGCCTTCTGTACACACTGTAGAAACATCATATTTTCTTCATCAAGAACATATTCTCTCAAGTACAACTTCATCAAGTAAGTTGTCATCATCTCCATCAAGTGGGTTGCTTTTCAAGGACAACACTCAGCATCATATTGTCAACAAATATCATATCACATCATTTACTAAGTCCATCAAGTCAAGCATAACTTCATCAGGTGGATTGCCATCAAGGACAACACATGTCAACAGTCACATGTCTTCATCTTCATTCAGTGGGTTGCCATCGAGGACAACACTCTGCATCATATTTCCAACAATCTCCCCCTTTGGACTTGATGGCAACCACGATGGTGTTTGGTTACCACAACAGATAGATATCATGTCACTCTCTCAAATATGTCACTGACATCATTATCTTCTCTTCATACAAACACCATGTCACTCTCCCCCTTTGACATCAAGGGCAAAGGGCGGATCAAAAACCAACCCTCTCCCCGCTTCCTCATGTGGAAGAAACATTCTGCAGATCTGATAAATACTGAAGTGACCAAACTCCCCCTGTGTTCAGGCTGAATCTTCAAACATATTTTTCAATGAAGTACATGACTTTATGAACTTCCTATCACCAAAGACTCATACTTACATCAAATATCCAACCAAGTGGATTTACATATAAGACTCAAGTACCCAACCAAGTGGGTTTACACATTTCAATTCAGCTACCCAACCAAGTGGGTTTACAACTTCCCCTAGGCCAATCCACGTATACCTAGAGACATACTCTTTTTCATCATAGAATCTAGCACATGCTGAAATCCTTTCTTCATTGCCTTCTGTACTCACTGTAGATACATCAGATTTCCTTCATCAAGAACATATTCTATCAAGCACAACTTCATCAAGTAAGTTGTCATCATCTTTATCAAGTGGGTTGCCTTTCAAGGACAACACTTAGCATCATATTGTCAACAAACATCATATCACATCAGATTTACATCATTTACTAAGTCCATCAAGTCAAGCATAACTTCATTAGGTGAATTGCCATCAAGGACAACACATGTCAACAGTCAGATGTCTTCATCTTCATTCAGTGGGTTGCCATCAAGGACAACACTCTGCATCATATTTCCAACAATCTCCCCCTTTGGACTTGATGGCAACCATGATGGTGTTTGGTTACCACAGCAGATTTAAGACAATATTTGACATCATTCTTTCTCTTCATTCAAACACCATGTCACTCTCCCCCTTTGACATCAAGGGCAAAGGGCGGATCAACACCAACATACTCTCCCCCTTTTCTCCTCGTGTAGAAGAAGCGTTCTGCAGATCTGATGTATACTGAAGTGACCAAGCTCCCCCTGAGTTCATGTTGAATCTTGAAACATATTTTTCAATGAAGTACATGACTCTATGACATTCCTATCACCAATGACTCATACTTACATCAAAGATTCATCCAAGTGGATTTACATATAAGACTCAAGTACCCTACCAAGAGGGTTTACACAATTCAACTCAGCTACCCAATCAAGTGGGTTTACAAATTTGACAAGTCCTTACATGACTGAATATTACAATTTTACATAATGGGTCTCAACAAGACTTTTTCAGCAAATTACAAAGATGACCATTTAAGACCAACACCAGAAAGTCCTTAAGAAAGAGAACATATTTCAGAATCATCATAATGCCAACATTGCATTAGACTCAGCAAAGCTAATGCTCCCCCTGAATCTGTGCAACCAAGTAATCCTTCCAAATGACTAAGGCTCCCCCTTAGTTTGTGCATCCTGAAAACTTCCACCAACAAATCATCAAGGCATCTTCATCAAAACATTAGAAACAGAATTATGAGAACTGGAACACCACCTTCGTGAGATATCAAACAGATCGTGAGATAACTGATGAGATCGGGTAGCCTATGTCAAGAGAGTCGTAACCAAACTAAAATTAATGCAATCGCGTACGCGTTTTCAGAACTAGCGATATAAGCGCAATCGTGTTTTTGGTGTTCTGCCGTATCCCAAGCCATCTTCTAAATTGCAGACGAGTTCTTTTGATCGGGCAGAATACCTCAGCCCCGCTTCTTAGATACTCGAACGCTTTCCCCTGGGTAGAGGTTTGGTAAAATATCAGCAATTTGTTCTTTTTGGAGGGAACATACTCCAACTTCTATTTATTGCTTGCTCTAAGTTAATGAAATTTGTTCACGCAAGAAGTGATACTTGATGGGAATGTGCTTGGTCTTCGAATGCATAACAGGATTCTTTGAAATACTGATGGCACTTGTATTGTCACACTTAATGGGGACATGAGGTGTACATTTGATTTGAAAATCTTATAAGGTTTGCATCATCCAAAGGAGTTGAGTGCAACAAGATGCGGCAGCCACATATTCTGCTTCTGCTGTAGATAAGGCAATAGAATTTTGCTTCTTGCTGAACCAAGATACTAACCGGAGCCCCATGTAGAATGCACCACCACTAGTGCTTTTCCGATCATCAACACTTCCAGCCCAATCTGCATCAGTGTAAGCATGAAGAGTAAGATCAGCATTCTTTGGATACCATAGACCAAATTCTTGAGTTCCTTGAAGATATTTGAATATTCTTTTAACAGCCTGAAGATGAGACTCTTTTGGATTAGCTTGGAATCGTCCAACAATCCCAACAGCATGAATAATGTCTGGTCTAGTCCCAGTGAGATAAAGTAAACTTCCTATCATCGATCTGTACTCTGGTTGATTCACTGTGGGAGAATCATCATTAGAACTGAGACTGCATTCGGTTATCATTGGTGTACTTACAGGTTTGCATTCTTCCATGCCATACTTCTTCAGAATTTGCTTAAGATATTTTGCTTGAGATAAAAAAATACCATTTTCCGTTTGGTGCACTTGCAAGCCAAGAAAGAATGTTAGTTCCCCAAGTAAAGACATTTCAAATTCTTGCTGCATGTCAGAAGCAAATTTTTGACTCAAAGATTCTTCGTTGCTCCCAAAAATGATGTCATCAACATATACAACCACAATCAATAGTTTATCATTTTCAATTTTTGTGTACAAGTTACTATCAACAGACCCTTTTGAAAAACCTTGTTGATGAAGATATTTGTCAAGACGATAATACCAAGCTCTTGGAGCTTGTTTGAGACCATATAGAGCCTTTTTAAGTCTACAAACAAGATTTGCATCATTTCCAAAAATGAATCCTTCCGGTTGTTCTATATATACTTCTTCTTCTAGATCACCATTAAGAAAAGCAGATTTAACATCCATTTGATAAACTTTGATTTGTCGATAACTTGAAAAAGCAAGAAACATTCTTATGGCTTCAAGTCTAGCTACAGGAGCAAAAGTTTCTTCAAAGTCTATACCTTCTTGTTGAGTATACCCTTTGCAAACCAGTCTAGCTTTGTTTCTTACAACATCCCCATTCTCATTTAACTTGTTCTTGAAAATCCATTTAGTTCCAATAAAATTTTTATCATGAGGTCTTGGAACCAAATCCCAAGTGTCATTCTTTTCAATTTGAACAAGTTCTTCATCCATGGCTTGCCTCCAACATTCATATTTGCTAGCTTCATTGACATTGTGTGGTTCAATTGTGGATATGAGTGCCAAATGATTAGAAGATCCTACAAGAGTTCTCCTTGTTCGTACACCAGATTCCTTGTCACCCAAAATTTAAGATTCAGGATGATTCTTTTGAACATATCTGGATGGAGCTTTTTCAGATAGATCATCTTCAAGTTCTTCATTGGATCCACTGTCTATATCATTGCTATCTGATGTAGAAGGCCATATGTCACTATCATCTTCTTTTGTTGTTTGTTTTTCTTCTTTAGGAGCTGAAGGAGACTCATCAATAACAACATCAATACATTCAACAACCTTTCGAAGCCTTTTATTGTAACATGTGAATGCTTTGCTTGACGATGAGTAACCAAGAAATATCCATTCATCTGATCTAGGTTCAAATTTGCCAAGCTTTTCATCATTATTTTTGATAAAGCATTTACTTCCAAAAACCTTAAAATGCCTCACAGTGGGAGAATTGCCATACCAGAGTTCATATGGAGTTTTGTCACTATTTACCCGAACATGAGCCTTATTGAGAATGTTAACTGCTGTATGTGCTGCTTCACTCCAGAACATGTCGGGAACATCAGAATCAGCAAGCATAGCTCTAGCCATTTGAACAATTGTTCTATTCATTCTTTCTACTACACCATTTTGTTGTGGAGTGCCTGCTACAGAGAACTGTCTTTTAATGCCATGTTGTTCACAAAAATCAAAGAATTCATTTGAAGAATATTCTCCTCCTTGATCAGATCTAAGACACTTGATTTTTAGATCTAATTCATTTTCTGCCAATGCTTTGAAGTTCTGAAATTTTTCAAGTGCTTGATCTTTGTGTTTAATGAACCCGATCCAACACATTCTAGAGTAGTCATCAATAAATAAGATATAGTATTCTTCCCCACGTAATGAATTTTTTCTCATAGGTCCACAGATATCAGTATGAATGAGTTCAAGAGGCTTACTTGATGATCCTTCTTTGGCATTAAATCGTACTCTGGTCTGCTTACCAAATTGACAAGATTTGCATATGGTACTTTCTGGAAGATTGACCTTGGGAAGATCACGAAAAGCTTGAAGTCTGCTTGCTTTGTTGATTTGAGAGAAACTTAGATGCCCCAGCCTTCTATGCCATAGCCAATTTTCTGAAGACTTGCTTAAGTAACATTGATCTATGCCGTTTAGTACATACAGGTTGCTTGGATTTCTTTTTCCTTTTATAATGATTTTACCTGTATCGAGATCACGAACCACACATTCTTTGGAACTGAAGACCACTTTTGCTCCTTGATCACACATTTGACTAACACTTAATAGGTTATGCCTTAATCCATCCACATACATGACATATTTAGCCTTCACCTTTTCTTTTAGAAAAACTGACCCTTTTCCTTTAATTACAGCAGGAGTATCATTTCCAAATGTAACGTTCTTTTCTTTTTCTAGAGCATTATAAGTATGAAGTTTGCTTTTGTCACCTGTCATGTGTCTTGAGCACCCACTATCGATGTACCATTGATTTTCTTCACCTTCCGCAAATAATGCTATCCCACAATTTTCAACTGGTGGTTCTTTCTTTTTCCATATTTTAGAGCTTGAGGGAACATGTTCTTTTGGATGGATCTTGTTCCTGCATTCAGATTCTTCATGGCCAAAGTTATTACAATAAGTGCATTCAAATTCACTTTGAAGAGGAGAAAAATTGTTATAGGTATTCTTCTTTGGTTTAGTATCCAACCTTTTCTTTCTTGCTTCTCTTGTCATGATGGTTTTATATGCAACACATTGGATAGCTTTATGACCAAAATTGTGACAAGTGAAACATTGCCCATTGAAGTAGAAATTTCTGCGATCATGGAATCTTCTATTTGAATTTACCTGTTGGTTGTAGTGTCTTTGAAAGCTATCCCTGTTAGTGTACCTTGAATTGAGATGGTCCTGCTTTCCCTGTAGAGATTCTTTATTCCCTTGCTGAGTGGCTGAATGATGTAAACCACCTGTAACTGCTTTTAGATAGTTTGGTGCTGAAGTTTGAGAAGATTCTCCGGTATATCCAAGACCTGTTTTTATAAGAGGAGAACGTTGTACCTTGATGATCTCATCTAAGGTTTCAGATCCTTTAGCAAATCTAAGATTCAAGGTTTTTTCTTTCTCAACTTCTTTTCTTTGACTAACCACTTCACATTCTAGTTTTTCAATATGTTTCTTTGCTTCTTCAAGCTTCTTTTCAATGGTCTCTCTGATTATCTTTTGTTCTTCTAAGCGTAGTTTGAGTTGATTATTTTCTTCAAGAAAATCGTTTTCCTCTAGAGCATCCATAAAATTATCCTTTTCTTCTTTTTGTTCAAATGCCATGAGAAGTCTAAGATCTTCTTCACATTCTTCCTCACTATTAGATGACCCATCACTATCTTCATTAGTATAGTAACTTTTCTTAGAGCTAGATTGGTTCTTATTCCTTCTTACTACTTCTTTTCCTTTATAAGGAAATTTTGCAGCATAATGACCAACTTTTCCACACTCAAAACATTTGAAGGGAAGCTTACCTTTGAATCTTCCAGTACCTAGTTGGAGCTTTCTCACGAAATTTGCTTCTTCTTCATCGGATACATAGCTAGATTCTTTGACAACCTCCTTTTCCTTTCCTTTTGTAGATGCCTTAAAAGCAACTTCTCTTATTTGAGAAGGACCTCCTTGTCTCATTTCAAAAGCAGTCAGAGTACCATGTAATTGAACAATAGTAAGCGATTGCAGATCTTGCCTTTCTTCAATAGCTGAGACTTTAGAGTCAAATTTTGAAGTCAAAGATCTTAAGACCTTTTCTACCAGAGTAGTATCAGCCATGGTTTCACCCAAATTTCTCATCCGATTTACAATATCATCTAGACGAAGAAAGAAACTGGCAACACTTTCATCACTATGCATCTTCAAATTTTCATATTCAATTCTAAGAGTTTGGAGTTTTGCACTTTTACCTTTGTGTCTCCTTCATAGCTTAGAATGATTTTGTCCCATATTTCTTTTGCTGAATGTAGCTGCATTACTTTAGCAAATTCTGATTCAGACATGCTTCCCAATAAGACATTCACTGCTTTGGCATTGGTCTAAGCAGCTTCTTCCTTTTCCCGCTGTACCGCAGGAATACTTGCCGGATACTGATAACCTCCTTCCACGATTGCCCATACTTCCGCACCAAGACTTTGCAGATATGCTTTGTACGTACCTTCCGTATCGATTGCTTCCATTGAATAGAGGTGGCTTTATAGACATTACTCCTTCGACTCTCCTATCGCGTACGATCTCCTTGCCAAATGCCTGCAGATAAGGACCTGCTCTGATACCAATTGTTGGGAAAAATACTGAGAGGGGGGGGGGTGAATCAGTATTTACTGCATAATCAAATCTTTTACTTTTTCATTCCTTAAAACCCATACGCTACTTTCCTTCAGTAAACTAGCGTATATACGCGGATCCCCTTTATGAAACTAGCGTATACACAGAGATCTAGATCTGTCATTAACTCTTCACTTATATTATTCCATCATTCATTCATCAGATGTTCAATAAACAGTAAACATGTGCAGTAAGAACAGAGTAAACCATCACACAAAGCATCACACATGAACACCAGGATTTTTAGGTGGAAACCCAAATCGGGAGAAAACCACCGCTGCAGTTGCTCAGCCTTCAATATTTTATTATAGAGAAAACATCTTACAACATATGTGCCGGCGCAGACTTGACCAGCACGCAGGCACCCACCTGCGCTCGTTTACCAGCCTCTCCTGGAAGGGAGCTCCAACCCCCTGACTCGTTTACCAGCCTCTCCTCGAAGGGAGCTACGACCCCCCGATCTCGTTTACCAGCCTCACCTGGAAGGGAGCTACAACCCCCTGACTGAAGGCTACAACCCTCAGCACCACCTTGGACCACGTTTCATCAATTTTCACACCGGATCCAACAACTTCAATAGAACACCACTTGCAGGCCACATTTCATCATATTTTCAAACTGTACCCTTTCCATAATTTTAAGCACAAACATACATCACCAATAGATACTTATCAACACAGATCAGATAGCAGAAACACAGCAGAACAGATCAGATGTTTCATACCCCATGCTTCAGCAAACCCTAGTTTGCATACGCGCTTTACCTTCACTGATGTCGCGTATATACGCACTTCCGTCCACACAAACCAGCGTATACCTCAGTGTATATTTTATTGCGCATACGCGCTTTTGCTTCAGAGAAGCCGCGTGTATACGCGCTTCCATCGCGGCGAAGTAGCGTATAGATCTTCAATGATTACAGAGCTGCATACTTCATCAGATCAGAAATTCAGTTCAGATTTACCCTTTCACTTCAGACAGATGTTCGCCTAGATGTTCGCCTCATCACAGATCTAAGCCTCCCATAAGCAGATCTAGTAGATACATTTCAGATCTAGATCCCTTTCTTCATCATTGGTGCATCATCCATTCAGATTTATCTTCAAGTGTAACCCTTTCATTCAGATCTACTTCAGAGAGAAGTATTCATTCAAGCTCAGATATCTTGCACCCACACTCAGAGACTGTTTTAAATGTGAAAGCGGATGAAATATAATATTTTGATTGTGAAACGACTTTCAATCTAAACACAATCTCATTTCCCATTAATAATCAATCCAATCATTTAATATAATCATTAAAGCGCATAACAGATTTGACATATGGGAAGATTGCCTTGGGATAGCGCGCCTACATGAATGTATTTATTACGATACGATTCTTTGCCTGCTCTCATATCTCATAATGTTACTATCCTCATAAAATGAAGTTATCATGATTATGAAAATAGTGCAAAGCGAAATTGCGCAATAGCGCAAAGCGTATAAAATCGCAAAAGCTTTAATCGCATATCTTAAAAAATGCTTAAACTTTATAATTGAAGCAATAGCGCAAAAAAGATATTACCATTAATCATTTATGTTTTCTGCGCTATGCGATCTGCGATCAATGCGTTTTATATATACCATTTTGTTATTGATGCGCTATCTTGTTTAAAGTGAAATTTTATTATAATCTATCATAAACTTAAGTGTTTCTAAATATTCTTTCTAAGGGATTTCTATAGGTTTATGATAGAAAGTTTTATTTGAAAAGGCAAACAAATCCTAATTGATTTTTTGGATTTTTTAACTAAGGGTCCTCATTTATTTAGTATTATTACTAATATTAAATAAAAAGGGTGGTTGTTGCTGGTCACAACACCTTCTCCCACGTCGTCGATCTCTCGCTCCTCAAATCTAGACCTACTTGGCGAAATAAAAGAGTGGGCGATGACTGGGTGGGAAAGAAACTGGATCATTTTTTCTTGGGCGAAGAATTAACTGAAAATTTATCTATCTTCCAAAATCGGGTGGGTGAAGGGGGCCTGTCTGAACATTTCCCGATCCTGTTGGAGGCAAAAGGAACTCTTAAAAAACCAGGGTCCCCCTTCAAATTCAACTCCTCTTGGCTTGCTGATGATTCCTTTATAGCCCTCTTTCACTCTACTTGGAGAAGGGATGGGCCAGAAGTTGGGGAGGAGCTGAGTCTAAGTAAGGATTTTATGAACAACCTAAAACGATTGAAAGCAACAACTAAAGACTGGGTTATTCAAAAGTCACTAAAGGAAGATGAGGAGTTGAGGGCTATAAATGCAAAACTTGATCTTCTGGAAGACCCTGAATGGGGTGGCTACGCTACCTTGGCTTCTCGAGACAGAATTCAGAAGCTCGAAGCAGCCAGAAGGAAAATTCTCTAGGTGAAGGAGGAAAGTTGGCGATTAAAGAGCAGGGCTATCTGGCTACAAGCAGGGGACGAAAATACAAAATTCTTCCAGCATTATGCCAAAGGAAGGAAAAATTTAAACACCATCTGGGAAATTCCAAAAGTGAATGGGGAAAAGGCACAGTCTTTTGAAGAGCTTGCCTCTCTAGGGGTTGCCCACTTCAAAGATCTTTTCAGAGCCCCAGAGAAGCCTCCATTGCTGAAGTTATAAGAGTATCTCAATTCTTCCCAAGCTTCATTGATAAAGAAGGCAATGAATTTCTGATGTCTCCAGTCTCTAAAGATGAAATGGAAGTTATTCTTAAGTCGATGCAAAAAGAGAAAAGCCCTGGACCGGATGGTTGGACAATGGAATTCTTCCTCCACTTTTTTGACTCCCTCGGTGATGACCTGACTGCGGTGGTGGAAGAATCCAGGATCTCAGGTTTGGTCTACCAGCCTCTCAATGCCACCTTCCTGACCCTCACCCCTAAGTCTGACCATCCTACTTCCTTTAACGATTTCCGCCCCATTTCCTTGTGCACCTACTTATACAAGGTCATTGCAAAAGTCATTGCCTCTAGGCTGAAACACTTCCTCTCCAAAAACATCTTTGTGGAACAATTTGGATTTTTGGATGGTCGAAAAATTCATGAGGCTGTTGGTGTAGCCCAGGAAACTCTTCATAGCTTGAAAAAGAGCCGGAAAAAAGGGGCCATAATCAAAATTGATCTCTCTAAGGCCTTTGATAGAATCAGCTGGATGTATTTAAGGCTTATCCTAACGCATCTTGGTTTCAGGTATGACTTTGTAAGATGGATCATGGGGTGTGTTTCTTCGACCTTGATTGCTGTCCTAATCAATGGTGCTGATTCGGATTTTTTCAATCCTCAAAGAGGCCTGCGCCAGGGATTCCCTCTCTCTCCTCTTCTATTCCTGCTTGCAGCAGAAGGAATCAGCTTAATGATCAAAGAGGCAAAGAGACAAGGTGAACTGAAAGGGATTGAAGTTGGGCTTAACCTTTGGGTGACTCACCTCCTCTTCGTTGATGATATTCTCTTGTTTTGTGATGGGAGTCGGGATGATTTCCATTGTCTGAAAATAATTTTAGATCTCTTCTTAAAAGCCACGGGTCTGGCTATAGATGAACAGAAATCCTCCATCACTACTGCAGGGCTCTTAATTTCAGAAGTGAATAGAGCCAAAGAGCTACTCTCTTTTGAAGAAAATTCCCTTCAGGATCTATTCAAATATCTCGGTTTCTTTCTCAATCCCGATTCTTACAGGGTTCAAGATTGGTCCTGGCTCCTGGAAAAAATTGAGGATAGAATGAAGCATTGGAGTTTTAAATGGTTGTCTAGGGCAGGCCACTTAGTCCTAATCAAATATGTGGTTTTGGCCATCCCAGTCTACTGGGCTAGTCTCATCTGGGTGCCAAAGTGCATTCTGTTGAAAATCAATAAAATTTGTAGCAGATTCTTATGGGTTGGTCAAAAGAAGGACCATGTCACTCCTTGGGTTGCATGGGACAAAATTTTCAGACCAAAACGATGGGGTGGATGGGGGATAAAGGACTTGTATCCTTTCTCTAGGTCCTTAGCTGCTAGATTAGCCTAGAGACTGGTCTTTTCGGACAATCTTTGGACTGCTGTAACCAGAAGAAAGAACATCAACCCAATCTCGCCATTAGAATGGATCAGATTGCCCAACATATCATCAAAAAACTCCTCAGTGGTATGGAAAGCCTTGGTGGCAGTTGTACAGATTATTGAAAAAGGGTTGGCATGGAATGTGGGCGATGGTAGATCAGTAAGGCTTGGTAGAGACCCTTGGGTGGGCTGCCCAGACTCATTTTCCCTCTCACGAGATCTGATTGAACACTAAATAACAAAGGGCTCTTCTCTCTCCACCAAATTGCTGACCCTGCAAACTCTTCAATCTGGCGACAGGAGTGGCTTTCTGGGGAAGCTCTTGTCCTAGATGAAATATGGCAAGAGGAATGGAGGGCCTTCCGAGCAGGCTTGCTGAACTCACACATTTGCATTACCGATGAGCCAGATGAGCTGAGATGGATGCATTCTCAGACTGGTTTCTACTCTCCAAAAATGGGATATGACTGGCTTATGTCTCAAAAGGGGTGGGAGGAACCAAGCTGGTGGGCCAAGCCACTATGGAAATTGAAAGGGCCAACCAAGACCCAACTGTTCTTCTGGTGTGTTCTTCAAAAGAAAGTCCCCACATGGGATTTTCTCCAAAAAAGGGGGAAAAATGGACCTGGGTGGTGCTCCTTGTGCAAGGAGAGCGAGGAAACCTCACAACATATTTTCCTTTCTTGTTCTTTTTCTAAAAGCCTTTGGAATGAAATGCTAAGATTGACCAGCACCCCCCTTAGATGGGAGGAGGAGGAGATATCTGAGGCTTGGAATAAAGTCAGATCGATGCCCTTGTTGGTTGTTTGGGGAATCTAGCTTGCCAGAAACCACTTGATCTTCAAAGACACCTCTTTTCCCATTGCCAGATTAGCAGCAGAGGGGGTGGCCATTTATGAAAACATCCCCTCTCCTTCTACCTCACAAAGTATCAGGCCTATTCAGAAAGAAGAAATAAAGGGCTCCATCCCCTGGGCTTACTTCGATGGGGCCTCAGATATTAACAAGAGATGCGGAGCTGGCCTGGTTATCTACTTTTCCTCGGGGAAACTTCTCAAAGCCTCCATTGGACTCAGCACCGGAACAAATAACTTTGCTGAACTAAAATATTTACATCTTCTTCTTTGTTGGCTCTCCTTGTGCAATGAGCGTGAGGCACAGATATTTGGTGACTCTTTGAACATAATTAAGCGGGCCAATGGCTTGCATCATTGCAGAAAATTTCTTTTAACTCCTTTGCTTAATGAGATCATTCGTCTTAAATTTTTTTTTTTCTGAGCTCCATATTTGTCATATTTTTAGGGAAAGAAACTCAGAAGCAGACAACCTTTCTAAAAAAGGCACTGAGCAGGCTCTGGGCGCATGGACAGTAGAAGAAGTGGTTGACGGGGTGGCAAGGCGACTTGCTCCTCCAGCTTTTGCATAACATATGAGCTGTCTACAGCTCCCATTTACTTTCTAGTTTTTTTGTTTTCTTTGTATATACTGCTATTAAAACTTTCTATGTATATGTAAAAATTTAACAAGACTCAGTGTTGTTTTCCTCTCAAAGGAGGTCTGAGATCCTGTCCACTTTTGAACTCTATATTACCATACTGCCAGCACAATGTCTACTAACTGGCATCTTTTGATATTGTGGTTTTCCCATTACTCTGTTTCGGCTGTTTTCCTAATAGGAAGCTGGGAGTTGGGGAAACTACGGGTTCTTTGTTGTCCTAAAGAATATGTTTTGGCAGGGCTGTTTGGGGGGAACACTTGGAAATTCCCACAAATAGCTGATTCTGGTTTCTCTGAAAATCAAGGGAAGCAAAAATGCTCTACATATGCTATGTAACCTTTCTATATCAATAGATGGTTCGATTTTTTTCTGTGGAAAAATAAATAAATAAATAAATACTCTTCCAAATCTGTCATAACTTTGCCACTTCCGTTCTAACTGAGTCCTCATGCATGAGCCACCAATAAACCCTAGGAATTGCATAATTCCTTCAGCCCACTGATTTTCCAAATCTTTATACTGAAATAAAGTGCTCCAAGAGAATAAGTTGATGTTTATTGTCGATTTATTATTAAGAGATAATAATAATAGACATGCATCTATTTTTAGATTGACGATCTATAAATAGACTTCACCCAATCTTCTAAAAATAGAATTTCATCTATTTTTCCAACTTGACCAACCATCCACAAATAGCATCCTGCAACTTCTTAAATATGATCATGTCTCTAAAAATAGACATAGCTAAAAATAGACTTGCACCTAAAAATAGCCTACGGGCCCACTTAGTGAAGGCGACTGATTTTCACTAAGCTTCATCACCTTGTTGAATCTCAATAGGTTGAATGTAATTCAACACATGGTGACCCATTGGATCTTGATTGATTTCCTATATTTTCTATACTAGAATTCATTTTTAATTCTTCTGATTTTCATGATGTTGGTTTAGATTATAATCAGATACAAGATAGCAAATTTTTGTACCCAACATGAGAAGAGGGTGATTCTATTACTCAAATCATTTGTGAAACTGCTCAAATCAATCCATCTCAATTTTCATATAACGAAGAATCTTATGCCCTAACCTGTCCATCTGATCATAACACTAGGTCTAACAGATTTCACACAACAAATCATTTTCCTACTAGTATATATAATGATAATTGTTTTACATCAATTGATATTTCTAAACCAATTGATATTTATGGTTTATCATCTAACTGTTCAGATAATTGTCAAGTAGTTGAGGCACTTTAGCCTTTGTTGATGGTTATGTCAATTCTCGTGATCTTGATGAGGCTTATGTAGATCAGATTAATTTTCTTTCACAATGTTCTCTTTTAATTCAATTAAGTTAATTGAAATCTCATTTTCCAAATAATTTCAAAGGTCTCAAAAGGATTGTTTCGAATTCCATGATTGAATCTATGATTGGTTGAAAACGTCTTACTTAGCAAGCTTTGTCGATAATAATAAGTTTTGATCTTTCATGTTGTTTGCTAATAATGAGACTACAAACAAAGGTACATTCATAAGAATCTTTCGAGGTTTGTATTATTTTTGTTCTGATAAAAAAAAGGTAAAGTTGTAGATTGATTAAATTTATTTGTTATGGCACATATTGCTTCCTTTAGGAAAGGCCTTTAATCTCTTATGAAAATTATTCATGATTATATCTTTATTTTTGCACATTTCTTTATATTGTTTTTAATTTCTCGTTGATCTAGGATGGATCTTGATTGAGTCTAGTCGTAGTTTGCTATGTAGTGTTTGAAGACCAAGATGGACGTAGATAGCAACAATTCTCGACATGCTCAGCATTTCACAGTCTCAGATGCTCACAAAATCATCACCAAATTGAAGAGCTTGTCACGCTGATTTTGGTAGTATGTTCAGTTCTAAAAATAGCCTCCATATGAAGAATAAACTATGTTTTTAGGTTTTCCTCCAAACAGGTAAAAATTCAAAGTCAAAAGGTCAACAACCAACCTCATGGTTTCATTGGTAAAATATCATGGTTCCTCTGGTAAAAATTCATGGTTCCATTGGTCAAAGCTCATGGTTCTAATTAACACATGGCATGCTCAGATTCTGCCAAATGTCTCCTTATGGCTTGTCGAATTTTTAAATTTGTGATTTGATTTTTAAATTGGAAAATAGTGGAGTGCCACATGGGCCAATGAATGTTAGCCATGTGACCTCTCCATAGCCCATTACAATTTTTATGAGTCTACAGGGTCTCTAGGATATTCGAACCACGAACCAAAATATCAACATCCAAGCTCTCTACCATTACACCATATATGTTCCTTTTTCATGAATATGTAAACTTTTGTTTTGAATAGGGCACACATTGTTGGTGGAGGGGGCCAGCCCCTAAGGGCCTAGCCTCGAGGCATGTGCATGGTCATGGTACCAATAACAAAAGGATGAGGTGCAGAATAGGAATAGCCATCAATACCACCGCCAACCTCCACGGAGTTGGCATATCCAAAAAATGGTTATGGTGTGAATTTATTGCATTATCGGAGTATGGTTACATGGAAACAGAGGTGGAAACCAAAATGCATGGATTAAATCGGTGCAACGGAAATTCCAAATTAGAGGAGTTTAAACGTTACATGGAAACATATAATATTACGGGTCTAGCCACAGCTAGAGTTTATAAACTACCCGCTCCAATGTAAATTCACCATGTGGACGAGAGTTGCATTGTCACATGCCACGGGTTAGATAACATTACACTGGCAGTTATGGTTGCAAATTTTATCAAATATATATGGCACAGAGTAATGATACGTGGCAACGGAGGTGGCATCCAAAACGATAGGGTATTGAAGTGGCAACGGAGTATGGTTATCCAAACGGCGTGGAAATATTAATCATATGCCACGTCATAGCCACGGGTTCCAACGTGGTTCCACAGTTAGATATGGTTACAGTACATGCCATATATATAACGCCAAACCCATAGTATTTATGCCATAATATATGTGTGTTAATTAAAATGCGCCATATGTAAAGTCTGTTGTAACTTATTGCAATCATATCATATGGTTTTCAAACCATAATGCACCAACTTCATAGTTGTTAAACCATATGGTTGCGCCAAATCTAAACCAATTTGTTATATTGCACCCAAACTCTGAAGTTAGAGTTTTCAACATTTAAATTATAACAAATTTCTATGATAGCAATAATGTTACACTTAAATTGTCCGTGGGGTCTTGGTTAAAGGGTGATGAGGTAGGTTGTTATAGCACTCATCACATGTTCAATTCCCTTCCCAATCGGGGTGATGTATCTGGAAATGATGAAGATGGAAAAAAAAGAGAACAAAAAAAGAAAATGGAAGGTACTACCAAACTTACAAAAAAAATAAAAAAATGTTACACTTAAATTAGAGTTCCAAAACCTTATAAAAGGTTTTCAATACACCAAAGAGAGAACAAGAAATTTAGAGGCAGAGGTAAGTGAAGCTAAGAGTGAAGTCGTGAACTAACTTTTGAGTAAAGTTGGTATTTGGCGTTCCGGAGTCATACAAAAGCGAAATTGAGCATTTGAAGAACTGGAAAATGAGTTTTGGTGTGCTCTAGACACACTGGAAGAGGTTGTTCGATAGTTGCAGCAGTCGATACTTCAGAATTCATTACATGGACAATTACCTCTCAAATTCAAGTTGAGGCAGTTAATTGAATTATGTACTTGTTGATGCATGATTGCTCATTTTTAGTTGAGGTTTAGAGTCCTTGCAGGAGACACTTTGTTTTGTTGTAGATGACAGGTTTCTTGTAGGTAGTCAAGTTATATTGTGAGAGTTCTCTATAGGATAAAATTTCCTTGCAGAGGAAATAGCCACAATTATAAACAGAAAATAGGTCTCTTTTTATCTACTAAAATATGAGCAGCCTAGACTTTAGAGCAGGGCCCAGAGACATAGCCCAGGAGGGGTGAAATCCATCACCAAAATTTGTGTCATTCTTATTGATGTCTGCATGATTATTTGTGTTTTATTCTTTAAAATTAACTAGCACACGAGAACTAATTCATGCTTAAAGGAACATCAAACGAACATATTGTTTTGAAGACCCATTTTCAAACTTGAAAAGCATCAAAGAACAGTCCTCTTCCGCATTTTCAGATCATTTTAAGTGTTAGAGAAGCTTCTGACCTGATTGCAAGGATGGGTAGAAGCACGAAGTAGAATCGGTTGCAAGAATTGGAAGAATTAAATCAGAAATATCGAACGGATAATGTTGCATTGCGACGCATGGTGCAAGCATTTCAGGAAGACAAACAAATATTGCAATCTAAGATCGAATCCTTGCAGAAAAGTTGAAAGAGGAGTATTCCTTCAATTCAATGTCCATCCATTATAGGAGGTAATGAATTATCTCCAATTCATCAGAAATATGAAGAAATTTCATCTCTATATACCACTCCAAAAGCACATTCAGTGGAAGAAGCCATTGGTACTTTTTCCTCGCCTTCAGAGGAATTTCCATATGTGCTAGTGTCTACAGGGAGTGATTCGGAATCAAATAAGGATGAAGCTTCAAGTGATCCTGAGATTGTAGTGTTCGAGAAACATACCAAAGGAATGGGTATGAGGCTGATGAACAAGATGGGATATCGGCAAGGAAAAGGCCTCGACAAGCATGGCCAAGGTAGACTCTAGCCAATCTCAGTTCAAGAAAGGCCTAAATATGGAGGATTGGGATATGACCAATAAACATGTGGGTCATGTAGTCGACCGGTGTTTCCTGAACTAATGCCAAAGAAGATTCAGGTTCATAAAGGTAAGAAGATGAATCATTCTAACAGTGATTCAAAAGGTGAGTCCTTCAATCAAATTTTTATTATGAAAGTTATTAAAAGGATATATCCATGTAATTTGTGTGGGAGTAACATGCATTGTGTAGAGGAATGTTTGAAGCAGAAGGTTTACATCAAAAAGGTTTGTGCTGCAAGGATCATTCCATGAAAGGATGACACAACACTACAAGTTAAGAAAATTCCAGGAAATAATTTTCTTTAGTGAGACAAAGACTCACCACAATAAAAAAAAAGCTTAGAAATATACAGCAAAAAGACGACCAGTACAAACTCAGGAGGAAGATTTTTTCCACAATGTAAGCTAAGAGGACATTCAAAGAGAAGATTTAGGATACTACCACATGATTCGACACCAATACAATCAGGACAAGAGGAAGAATGTAAGTCTTCAGAAAAGTCTCCAACTTGAAACTGGAAAGATTTCATGCCTTATGTGTAATTGTGTGTGTATGAATTGTCATTGCATCAGTAGGTCAAGTTGAGTCTATAATAGAATCTAGATGTTTTTTATATTGATGCTTGAATGTAATAAATTCATGATTATAATAAAACTTTGGAGGTCTAAAAGTAATTTTTTGGGAGGTATGATCCAAGATGGATCTTGATTAAGTCTAGTCATAGTTTTCTATGTAATGTTTGAAGACCAAGATGGTCGTAGATAGCAACATTTCTCAACATGATCAAAATTTTATAGTCTCAAATGATCGTGAAATCAGTTTCATGTTGAAGACCTCATCGTGTTGATTCCAGTAGTATGTTTAGTTTGAAAAATATCCTCTGTATGTGGAAGAAAATGTGTTTTGAAGTTTTCCTCCAAATAGGTAAAAATTCAAAGTCAAAAGGTAAAAAATCAAGCTCATGGTTCCACTGGTCAAATATCATGGTTTTGTTGTTCAAATCTCATGGTTCTGTCAGTCAAAGCTCATGTTTCCAATTGACACATGGTGCGCGCGGTTTCTGCCAAATGTCTCCTTCTGGCTTATCGAATTTTCGAATTTGTGATTTATTTTTAAAATTGGAAAATAATGGAGCGGTGCATGGGTCAATGAATGGCATCCACGTGGCCTCTCTGAAGCCCATTAAAATTTCTATGAGTCTAAAGGGTCTCTGGGAGATTCGAACCATGAACCAAACTATTAACATCCAAGCTCTCTACTGTTACACCATATATGTTCCTTTGTCATGAAGATGTAAAGGTTTGTTTTGAATAGGCCATGCATTGTTGGTGGAGGGGGCCAGCCCCTAAGGGCCTAGCCATAAGGCATGTGCATTGTCATGATACCAATGAAAAAAGGATGAGGTGCAGAGTAGGAATAGTCATCGATACCACTGCCAACCTCCAAAAAGTTGGCTTATCCAAACAATGGTTATGGTGCAGATTTATTCCACCACTAAAGTATGGTTACGTGGCAATGGAGGTGGGAACCCAAAGCTGTGGATTAAATCAGTGCAAAAACAACCAAAATAATATGGTTTAAATGTGCAATATCAATACCACATTGGCATATTTTAAATTTTACGTGGAAACATATAGTGTTACGGGTCAAGCCACTGTCAAATTTTATAAATCTCCCGCTACAATGGAAATTCACCGCGAGGACAAGAGTTGCATTGTCACATGCCATGGGTCGGGTAACATTACCCCAATGCTTATGGTTGAAAATTTTATCAAATATATATGGTGTGGAGTAATGATACGTGGCAACAGAGGTGGCATCCAAAACAACAGAGTATTGAAGTGGCAACGTAGTATGGTTATCCAAACAACATGGAAATATTAATCATATGGCATGTCATAGCCATGAGTTCAAACAAGGTTCCACCGCCGTATATGGTTACAATACATGCCATATATATATAACAACAAACCCATTGTATTCATACCATAATATATGTGTGTTAATTAAAATGCGCCATATGTTAAGTTCGTTGTAACGTATTGCAATAATATCATATGGTTTTCAAACCATAAATTCATAGTTGTTAAACCATATGGTTTCACCAAATCCAAACCAATTTTCTATATTGCACCCAAAATCTAAAGTTAAAGTTTTCAACATTTAAATTATAACAAATTTCTATGATAGAAATAATGTTACACTTAAATTAGAGTTAAAAAAACCTTATAAAAGGTTGTTAATACACCAAATAGAGAACAAGCAATTCAGAGGCAGAGGCAAGTGCAGCTCAGAGTGAAGTTGTGAACTAACTTTTGAGTAAATTTGGTATTTGGCATTCTGGAGTCATACGAAAGCCAAATTGAGCATTTGAAGAACCAAAACACGGGTTTTGGTGCACTCTAGATACACTGGTAGAGTCCATTCAACATTTGAAGCAACTGATACTTCATAATTCAATACATGGACAATTGTCTCTTGAAGTCAAGTTGAGGTAGGTAATTGAATGATGTACTTGTTGATGCGTGATTGCTCATTTTCAGTTGAGGTTTAGAGTTATTGCAGGAGACTCTTTGTTTTTCTATAGATGACATGTTGGTTATAGGTTTCCAAGTTATATTTTGAGAATTCTTTATAGGAGAACATTTCCTTGTAGAGGAAATATCTAGAATTGTAAATAGAAAATTGATGTACCTCTTTTTATCTACTGAAATATGAGCAACCTAGCCTTTATATCAGGGCCTAGAGACGTAGCCCAGGAGGGGTTAACTCTGCCACCAAATTTTTTTTCATTCTTATTTATGTCTGCATGATTATTAGTGTTATGTTCTTTACAGTTAACTATCACATGAGAACTAATCCATGCTTGAAGGAACATCAAACGAACATATTGTTTTGAAGACCCACTTTCCAACTTGCAAAGCATCATAGAACGATCATCTTTCGCATTTTCAGATCACTTGTATATTTCTACTTGTAGGTTGGGAACAACTTCAGTGGCCACATTGGAAATTTCACTTCACTTAGTCTTGACCTTCTATCCCATTAGGTTGGGAGTAGTTCTAGTTGCATTTTTACTTTTCTAGTTGCATCGCATGGCCCTACATTCCCCCTTGCACAAATAGTCTTTACATTTGTTTATTTTCCTGCTTTTTGTATTGCTTTTCTTTCGTTTTACTCTTACATTTTGTTGTCTCCTTTTGTTTTTCTTGTTTTTTCATCTCTTTTCTTTCGTGTTTTATTCAATAAGATCCTGCATCAAAAATTCTCTTGTTTGGCTCGAAATATAGTGTGGCGAAGATTCGAAAGGGAAATTGTGACGACGAACAATACTTGGAAAATATGTGACCCTTTTCTTTGTTTTAGGTTTACATATTTTTAAAGTCAATGATGACTGGATGGAAAATACGATTCATTTCAAACTGAAATCTTTTGGTGGAACTACGAAGCTCGTATCTATTTTAGGATCTTCATTCCTGATGCATACCTTGTATTGAAAGGTGTTTGACCACTCAACTCATTCGAGTAGAGAAGGGAAAGTAGAAAAAATAAATTAATCATATCAATTACGGATATCATTCAAATCCCTTAGATAAGGAAAAACCTCTCTTTCATGTTAAATAAGTCGAGATCCCTCTTCCACCCCAGTGAA
Organism: Pinus albicaulis; assembly: GCA_034641835.2. Lineage (NCBI taxonomy): Eukaryota > Viridiplantae > Streptophyta > Pinopsida > Pinales > Pinaceae > Pinus > Pinus albicaulis. The sequence goes on from CM076573.1 coordinate 799,552,675, forward strand.
ATAAATTCTAATAAATGTTAAAGAATATTGAAAATAAATAAAGGGCGAAGAAGAGAAATTCTTCTTGCACTTAGAGTTGAAGCAAGAAAATTTGTCGTGGTATTGAACGGGCCCGCTGGAAATGAAGCAATGCTTGTGATTTCTTTAGGTGACTCTATCGTGGTACTAAGTAGGCTCGTTGGCAGTGAAGTAACACCAAGGAAAGTTCTTAAATCTGAACATCAAAAGCTTGATATACTTATTATACTTTTCCCCAATTGAAAAATAGGTATGACTTGTCTCGTAAATGTGTTTTTAAGCTGAGAAAGGAAAATGGGAGACTACATATTTTTAACCATGGTAAATGGGGAAGCTAAGGTAATCCACATTGTGAATCAATACTTCCTGAAATACTAGACTCTATTCCTAAAGATATACCTAAACAAAGAAGCTATGGTTCTTCTAGTATGTCGACAAGTGTTGTTGTTGCAACAAACACCCTAAAAAAAATTCCTACCCTTGAATTTTGGCGCCTCCTTGTTATATTATGATCTGCCATTCCAAGTTGTTTAGATTTTCTTCATGGTTGGTTGATGATTTGAAAGTGTTGAGGCCAATTGTATTTTTTATGCATTCACAAGCACACCTCTTTTTAGCAAGATCAACAGTCAATGTCTTCCTAGGAAGATACGCATTGCACAAACCTTGAGAGCAATGCATGAACAATATCTAGAAATAGTGATTGCATAGTATTTAGTGGCATATATTATGTAGCTCTCAAACATTGCACAATAATTGATGATAGTGCTTGTGCATTTTATAGGTGCGGGGATTGTGCGATCCAGGTGGACAGTCAATACACAATTTCTGTTGACAGTTTCCCTCACTCTTAGTTGCAAATGTACCATCATTTAGGTGAGTTTCTCAACTGTCGCTTTTGGGCACTTTTTCTTTCATAAGTGTCGCTTTCACTTTCACAGCTGTCATTTTTTCTTGCTTTAAATTCTGCAAGTGTCAATTTTATTTTATTTGGCTTTTTCATGTGTCACTTTCACTTTATTTAGCTTTTCTATGTGTCATTTTCACTTATTCTTCCTATCACAAGTATCCATTTTCATTGTTTTCACTCCTACATGTATCACACTTTAGCACATCACAAGAGGAAGCTATAACATACTCTTATACATTATTTGATTATATATATCATAATAATATGTGCTAGACACTCTCCCACAACTTAACGCATCTTTTGGTTGAATTCGGCACTTATGTCGTAGGTTGTATTCTAAGTGTCGCAAAGATATGTTTCAACTTTCGATCTTAGAAAAAATTGTCGCTTTGTTTTCATTTCAACATATACATGTGGATTCTAAGTACGGTTCATTATATTGGCTTATTTTTGATGGTATACATGTGTTTTATTTTCTTTTCGAAATTGTTAACATCATATTTTCTCCCTTGTTCCATTGATCCAACACTTAACCAATCTTGGAGTTCATCCTTGTCCTCACATCCTGTGCCTACTCATGAGTATACTTAATCTTCCAAGGAATTTATGAGTACTTTGCACACTCCTAAGTCTTAGTGATGAAATACTTATCTCTCATACCTGTGCATTGTGTTCATCTTAAGGATAGGCTCTGAGTCCAAATGACACATTGAGAAACCTCAGAGTCTATACCATCAATCTGGTTGCTTATATTTTCCAACTACGTAGTTCATGATCCATATTTCCATGTATTAGGCATTGTGTAGTTGCAGTGGAAAGTGGGTTGATATTTGTGCCACTGTCATTCCCAAATACGTAGTTCCCTCATCCTCCTCTTCAACTATTATGCATTGCGCAGTTACAGTTCCCCAACCTGCCTCCATCTCCCTAAGTTTCTCAACTGTGCAATCCCATTATTTCACCTTACTTCAACCATGCATTGTGTAGTTCCATTGGATAGTGGAGCCTCCTTTGGATCATTATTTAATAGAACTTCTTAGTACCTTGAGCTTACATCTTTTACACTGTGCATTGTGAATTTATAATCAGAAATCCTCCAACCCTTATCTGCTAGACCTGCCCACTACTTAGAAGACCTGTCATGTCCTTCTTTTACTACGCATTGTGTAGTTTCAGTTAGCAGTGAGGCCCTTGCAGCAGAGAACTACAGAATACCTTATCCTTATCTCTCTCTTAGGAAACTTCAACCCCCAAGCCTCTAGTAATTGTCTCCAATACTTCACACACATGCTTGTCTATTCCTTTTTCCTTAGCGCAGTGCACTTTTCTAGTGCAAAAAATCCCACTTCTTACCTCGTGTACATTAGGGGAATTTTGAGGTCTAAAATGAGCCTCCTAAGAAAAATTTACAATCAAAATTCACTTTATGAGAACCAAACACATTTTAGGGGATGACATCATCCCTAATGGCTGAGGTGGCATTGCTTGAGTTAAAGGTACTTACTTGTCACATTCTCAATGGTAGATAAAAAATCATGGTTAACCATGGTAGTGCTGTAAGTACTTTTAAAGTCAAAGTAAAGTACTCATAATAATTGTCATTTCACACTTTTTGAATAAAAATATATTATTGTCATTTCATATTTCTTGAAAGAAACAATGCCTATCCCTATACATTTATTATATTATATTCTTTTTATATAATATATTAATTACATGTTATTATACAATTTAAATAATATAATTTTTAATTAATAACATATAACATAATTAAGAATTTATAAATTTATATTTATATTTTATTTTAAGTTATTTAAGTACAAAGGACAAATGCATTATTTGTTCAATGATAATGAATTTTTCTTGTAAATATCATTCTTATTTATAGTCACATCAATAAATAAAAATTCTTAATTTTATTTTGGTACAAATTTTGAATTGAATTTAACTATGGTTACATGAATTGTGGTGGAAAAAGTGAATTGCAAATTCATAAATAATATTTTATTGGTTTAGCTATTATTTTATTATTTCCTTAGGAAGCCCATTTTAGACCTCAAAATTCCCCTAATGACTGTGCAATGCACCCAAGGAATCCTTTCCCTCTTATGCCTTTCCCGTTGTCCCATCACATTCAACACTTTCCATGAGAAATCAAAGGTAGAATATATGGTTTTTGTATTGATGTTGGATTCAAGAGTGGACTTCATTTATAGGTGTAATCATCTCAACATTGTAGGGTGATGCTCATGGTAGGTTATTAAGGAGAGGTTACAAGAAGGCACTTGTGAAAAATAAGCAAAAGGGTGAACAATCATGAATGACATGAAGGAATCTTGGACCAAGATAAAGAGATGGAAAATCATGTTGAGTTGGAAGGTTTCAACACTTATCTGGACCCTTTGGAGGGTGAATATGGAGCACGAGAAAATATCTATCATGAATATGTAAAAGTCACAGCAACAAAAATAATATCTTGGCATTGATACAATGAAGTCTTATGTCACCGTCGTCAAGTCATGTCTTCTCAAATTTCATCACAAAAGTCATATGTGTCAATGTATTTTTCCACATCACTTGTGGATGTAATTATGTAATTTCAAAAAAAATAGAAAATGTAAAATGCGTGGAAGCCCAAGGGCCTCACATGGAATGTGAAAAGTAACTAGAAAGTTCTAAAGTCACATAGAAGCTCAAAGGTCACATAGGAATTAAAAAATTCATAGTAGGATCTCAAGAGTCGTGACAGAGGTTAAGAGTCACATGAGAGGTGGAGAGTCACCTCATTTGTTATAAATACACCCTCATAGCTCAAGGGAAATTACTTTCAAATTTTCACCTTGGCTTCTCAAGCTTGGCATAGGAGAGAAATGTTTCTTTGGAGAAGAAAGTAGTGACTAAATATTCCACTATTTGTGCTAGTGTGGCAAAATTGTAATTATGTATCTTGGTAATTTCACTTAATATATGAAGCTCTCACAGCTGGTGCACTTACATGAACATGCTGTGAATTATTGTGAAAATATTCTTTCATTTTTTGTAGTGTATGTCTATTTTTACACATACTAATGAAAATGCACTATTCCATTGTCTTTGGTATGCATCATGTTTAAAGTGCACCATTACATTCTTTTTGTGATCATTGTTATCTTGTGAACTACTTTGCAGGTTAACTAACAATTCTTTCCATGCTCTTCTATGTCTCTTTTAGGATAATACTATTACTTTTCTTCTAGAGGCTCACTTTCTCTATTTCCTTCCATGAAAGTACCTTATATACATTACAATTGTATGCCTCATAGTTTCAACTTAATTGCTTGTTTCAAAGATTGTTTGCATAATCTCTTACATTGATACTTGAAGCCAAGGAAAATTCCTAAAAATAATGGAAATAGACCTTATTTCCCAGTTGAGGCTCCTACTCCAAATTGGGACTTCATACTAGGGAGACACCCTATGTTGGAGGACTTCCAACGCCATTAGCAAGAAGGAAGCGGGGTATGGGCGTTAAACCTAGTGCCATGACCCTGCTTCATGCCTCTCCTCTTTTCCATCGTGACACTACAATATATTTCAATTTTTCTCCATGTTTGTTTTTCCACCACCATCTGCTGATATATGTTGATACCCACTGGGAGGTGGAATATTCGAGGGGGATGTGGGATGGGTGTCCTCTTGTACTTTTTTCCTTCTTTTTATACATCTTCTCAATGGCTTTTTTCGACATCTTTGGAATGGAATATTCATGGCAGATTGTGTTTCTTCTCGGTAGACATCTCCTTTACAAAAAAATTTATGTCAATAGTTCACACCTTGGCTTTTGCAGGGGTCTTAGGAAGCACTCTCGCCCTTATCTCACCACTATGATTCTCTCTAGTGAACACAACATATCACTTTTCATTGATTTCATCTTGTATTCTTCTCTTACCGTCATGGGGTTTTCCTATGCAAGGATTTATGGTTCATGGAGCTCGCACATTGGAATCGGGGTCTTCACTGATTTTGTTGTGTCATCCTCTTGTGATGAGTTGTGGGAATGGGGATTTTAACCCATTTTCATGCCTTTTCATGCCTCTTCTTGTATAGACTCTTCTCAAGCTCCACCGGGTCTTTGGCTTGCTTATGGAGGTTTCTGCGACCTTTATAGTGTAGGTTTTAGGCCCTATTTTTGTCTTATGGGTCACACTACTTGTTTGATCCAGTGGATCTATAAAATTCTCAAAATTCAAAGTGCACATCTCGAAATTGGCACCAAAACTAATATCCTGTCTCCTTGAATCCAACGCAACTCGTTTCACTCAAAATTGATATCGTATTCTCTCGATATCGTGTTCTGACCGTTTTCTCAAACAGCTAAATTTTGAAAATGAAGTTGCAGGTATGCCCAATCAACAGTCTGTATGTTGAATAGACCTATGACTAGGTAGGGTTCATGTATTTTAATTACCCAATGTTCTTTTCACAAGTGTCAACCAATGGTTGGTTGTTAATGGTGCAATTTTTTTGGTTGATGGCATGTAGAGGTGGTCAAATCAAGAGAGGCCATGTGGGCCAATGGGTGGCTGCCTCATGGCCTCCTGAGCTTGGTGTAAAATTTTAGTAGGTTCTCAACTGACCTCTGAGGAATTGAACACAGGACCTACCAACTGGCAGCACTGAGATCCACCTATCTGCCTACCATGTTACTTACTAAATGGTACCCTACCCATATTTAAGGTTTGATGGAAATGGTGTTGCGGGTCAGGGTCGGGGTTAACCCCTAGCCCTTGGTCCTCCCAAGCCATGAGACATGGTGGGAAGCCAAGGGCATAGGGCTTACCTTAGACCTAGACCACAGGTCAAGGTATATACAACCACATTTACCCACTAGTCAAACCGGTGGAACCAAACCATGGGACAACCTTATACCATAGTTCATGGCACAGTTTGGTTGGAGTTAAAATGAGAGAATCCACGATGGAACTATGGTGATACTACTGCATACACCATAGTTAAATTATGGTTTGGTTTAATTTTTGGAGACGAAAACATTCGAACTTAACAACGGAGAGAATGAACCCAACCATCTCTAAAACCTTGGTTTAGGCCTGGTCAAGCCTTTGGCAAGGTTGTTTGAACCAACTCGATCCGACAATGTTAATTGTGCCAAGTGGACCTTTTTAATTGGTTCATGGGGGTCATAGGCATTTAAATTATTCGACAATTTTCACCTAAAATGGTGTGGGGAAAATTGTTGCCCTATGTGACCAAAAAAGGCAGAATTTGTAGGATGGATTGCAGGTGGGTGCAAATTGGAGGACAATTAGTAGGAAAACTTCTCTAGAGCATAACTCAGTCATTTTTTGACCTTTATGAGTGCAAAAAGAGACCATACAGGGGATTTTTACTATTATGGGGCCATTAGATACATTATTTTTTCATTCTGAGCAATTCAAATCCATGTAAACATATATTATTTAGCATAATTAAAGAGGCGTAACAGTGGAAGCTGGACCACGAGATGTAGCCCGAGAAGGGTGAAATCCTTCATTATTTGTTGTCTTTTGTTGTTGTTACAGTACTTTTATATCGATTATTTCTTGTATGTGAATCCAGAATGCTCTCAAAGACAGATCGTAAATATCTATGACTGAGTGACTGAAGTTTGGAAGCACTGCGAAAGTAACTGAATATGACCTAACCCATATATTCTCAGAAAAACCCTTATCCACGACCTCAACAAGTTGTGCCTGCTACTAAATCTTCCTTGGTCACTGGCAGGACATAATGTGCCCACGACTTTTCTCAAGATCAACCTAATATAGTCTCTAAACCCTGGTCATGACCTTGACATGATCTACCGCAGCTATGGCAACTTGGCCACTACCTTTCCATATTTTTCTTATGGCTCTGACCCGATTTCACTAGTTCTGTGCTTGTGGCTATGGCCTAGAAGCCCTAGATCAAATCGAGCCTCTTGCCTGTGATTCTAAACCCTGTGCAAGCTTATTTCGTTGAACATGTGCAAACCAAAATAGAAAAGGAAATCCAAGACAAAGAGTGCAAGAAGAAAATCTCATGAGCGAATGTGTGAGAACGAGCTTGAGGTCACTTCTATTTATAGCTTTTTTGAGGGACCGCTTGGGGCTTTGATTAAATCCACATGTGTTGAGGCCGACCCATTCCATTTCATTAATAAACAAAATAATTCATAATTTAACTTTTTCTTAATAGATTGGGGCGATTTATGGGTCAATTTTGGTCCTCTAGAAAAGTGGAATCTAATGAAATTATAATCTTGACTGTTTGAGTTATCAAAGAGGAATTTGACTCTTGTTGAAAAAATTAAAACTCCCTCTCAACTACGAATAATTCCACTTGATAACATTTGCCTATAGATATTCATATCATGGTGGCATCATGCTAAGACTTTCATGGCTCAACTCCATCCATTGAAACTTTCTCAGATCTAGAAGAATAAGAATCCGGGAGAAATAGCTCCCACCTGTATCGAGCAACATGATAACTCATCATACACGGGAGCACATATCCGACCATGGAATCTCATCAAAGAGTTAATACTCAACCCAAAATCACAAAAGGGGAGAAAATCTCAACCCAATATTGTTTCCTATCGATCTTCCCATCAATGAATCTCAACAGCCATGTGGTAGAACACTTGCATCATAATCAACTTGGGTTGTACACCCCAATTATACTCTCAACTCGTTGGCCAAATGAGGAGCAGTATTCCCAACAAGCCTTACTTGAGGGTATGATTCTAATTGGGGTATACTCTACATAGACTAGATAGGGGAGCAACATATCCAACCCTATGAAAACAAGGGAGTAGCATCTCAACCTTGGGTAATAGATAGGGAAGTACTATATTGTCCATAGATCCCTCAACCCCATGATCCCTCTATCTCAATTCCTCTCCCCAAGAGCTCAATCAGGGTAGGAATATTTTTCTCAGTGTCCTTGATCAATGCTACCCCTTATCCATAGGGGCTACATCCATTAGTCCAAGTTGTTCTCTGAATACCAATAAATTTCTTTCGGTAGTGCCTTGGTGAGAATATTTTCTATCTTCGCATCAGTTGATATGTGGTGGAGTCTAACATATCCTCTCTGCACCATGTCACGAATAAAGTGTTATTGAATCTCTATGTGCTTGGAATTGTCATGAAACAAAATATTCTCTGTTAAATGGATCTCTCTCTTATTGTCGCAGTATATCACAGTGGTATCTAAGACTTGAAAAAATAGTTCACCAAAGATCTTCCTTAACCACACAAATTCAAAACTAGTCGTGATAGCAGTAATGTATTCTAATTCCATGGTGCTTAATGCTACCGACTTCGTCTTCCTGCTCATCCAAGATATCATGGCAGAACCAAGACTGAAATAGCAACCAGATGTATTATTTTTGTTAGTAACATTTCTTTCCCAATCAACATCAGTGTATCCATGAAGTTGAATAACTCCAGTAGAATATCTCAAACCAAGTGTGATTGATCCATGTAAGTATCTCAATAAATGTTTGAAATCAATCCAATGCACATGAAGGGGCTTATTCATGAATTGAGTCAATGTGTTAACTTCATAATGTATATATGGATGGGTATTCACAAGGATTATTAGAGCCCCAATTAGTTGTCTATACTCAGATGAATTTTCCAGATCAGTTCCAGCTGCTTTTCCACACTGCTTCTTGAAATTCCTCTCCATCTAAGTCAATCATAGCAAACATTTCCAACAGTTTCACTACATACTTTCCCTATGAGAGAAAAATCTCGCTGGGAATTTTCCACACCTCAAGGCCCAAAAATTAGTGCATAATACCAAGGTATTTCATCTCAAATTCAGAGGCTAACCTCCTCTAACATTCGATCATCATCAGTTCACTTCCTATTAAGAATAGATCATCAACATATATAACTACAATCAATGGCATACCTTGGACAACCTTAAAATAGAGTTTGGGATTAGAAATGCTTCTTGTGAAACCAAGTTTCATTATATAACTATCAATTCATTCATAGCAAGCTTGGGGAGCTTTCTTCAAATCATACAATGATTTCTTCAACCTACAAACATGTAAAATATGATCTTCCACTTCAAATCCCTGTGGTTTTTCAACATATACTTCTTCCTGTAACATTCCATGAAGGAAACTGGTCTTTACATTCATCTGATGAAGGGTCCATCCTTGACTAGCAGCAAGGGAAACTATCAAACGAATATTTGTGTATCGAGCCATAGGAGAAAATATGTCATTGTAATATTCTCCCTCTTTCTGAGATAAACCTCGAGCTAAGAATCTCGCTTTGTATTTCTCAATGTTTCCATCGATTCCATGTTTGATATTGAATAGCCACTTCGAAGTCACAACATACTTCCCATGCGATCTCGACACAACATCCCATATATCAATTTTCACAATAGATTCATATTCCTTGACCATAGCATCCTTCCAAAAAATTTCATTGAATGCTTATTCGAATGAGGATGGTTCAACTTGAATCATAGTGCTCATAGCAGCTACATATCCATGATACCTTCATGGTTCCTTCCTTTATCTGAAGGATCCACTAATGGGAATGCTTCTTTCATTATCATGTAGAGTGTCACGAAGCCAAAGTGGTATTTTATTTAAAGTAAGATCACTGGGATGTGGATCTAAGGGATCCATAGGCTCCATGGAAACATAAATATCATCTGACTTGGGCATAGAAGAACCATCTAGAATATCTTTGTCATCATCATATTTCTTGGGAGGTGGAGGAAGGTCTCTTGCTTTACAAAGTGCTGCATTTTCATCGAAAGTTACATCCTTGCTAATTTCAAACTTCCTTTGACCAGGAATATATATTATGTATGCTTTAGATTTTTCACAATAACCCATAAACATACCTTTTCTTCCTATAGCTTCCAAATTTTTTCTTTTTTCCTTTGGCACATGAAAGAATATAGGGCATCCAAATATATGAAGATGGCTAATTCCAGGTGTGTTACCTATGAATATTTCTTCAGGAGTCTTATTTTCCAATGCTAGATGAGGCACTTGGTTTTGAACATATACAGTAGCATCTGTGTCTTCAGCCTACAAAAACTTTGGTACCTTTTTATCATGAATCATGGCACGAGCAGCTTCCAATATAGAATGATTTTTCCTTTTAGCTAATCCATTTTGTTCAGATGTATATGGCACAATAGTTTCCTTCCTGATCTCTTATTTATTATAGAATTCTATGAATTATTTTGGCATGTATTCTCCTCCATTTTTGGACCTTAAAAATTTTATTCTTTTCCTTGATCGATTTTCGCTCAAGGCTTTGAATTCCTGGAATTTTTCAAATGCTTCATCCTTGTGCTTGAGGCAATATAGCCATGCCTTTCTTGAGAAATTGTCAATGAAGGTGATGTAGTAGATATGAAAACCAATAGAATGCACAGGAATCATACCACATATATTTGAATGAATGAGATGGAGCATGTGAGTTATCTTGTTCTTACTAGAAGGGAATGGTCCCCTTGTTTTCTTTCCATTCGCACAACCTGGAAAACCTCCATCATGATGAGCTTGAACATAGGGAATATCTGAGACCAGTTTCTTCAATTTTTGAAGAGCATCATAGTGTAGATGAGCCAGCCTGCAGTGCCACAATTCTCTTACATGATTGGTATTACAAACCAGTGCTACAAGTAGCCTTCCTATGAATTTATAGAGTCCTTCAAATCTCAGACCTAATGTGAATGAATCTTTCGTATGTGAATCAACGGACCAAGTCAAGACCTTTCCATTGATGAAAGTAACCCTTATCCCTTTATATTCTAGTGTGGATATAGAAATAAAATTCTTCATTAGACCTGGCACATACATAACATCGTACAACAACATTGATTCCCCAAAATTCAACTGAAATTTAACAAATCCAAATCCTTTTAGGGATGAGTAGAGTTATCTCTAAGAATTATCTTCAATTTAGTATCCCTGTCTACCAAATTAGAGAGGAATTATTTGAATCTATAGAAGTGATGAGTGGCCCCACTGCCAACCAACCAACTATCCCAATAATCTGGTGGAGAAGAACTAGTAAGAGCAGAAAAGAGAATGTATTCAGATTTATTCACAACATCACTTTCATACCTGTGATTCACTGACCTTTTGAGGAGGATTTTCTTCTTCACGGTCGCTTGAATAATATCTTCTCCTTTCATATCTTCTATCATGGTTGTTCTTTTGATTTTCTCTTCTTCTTTTATCATTGTTGTTTCATATGGTGTTATATCGTGGCCTCTTTCTCTTCTTGGGACAATCATGTGCATAATGACCTTTCTTGTGGCAATTATAACATTAAATATGGGACAATGATATGTTATTCCTTCCTTTTGAGCTTTGAGGAGTAGGTTTTCTAGAAGGGTCTCCTTTTGACCTCTTCCTTTTATTATTGGCGATATATGTAGTAGGATCTCCCTCTTCATGCTTCTGAATTGTTCCTCTTGCTATCATTCTTGGTTCTTCTTGAGTAAGCTTTCCAACAATATCATAAAATGATGGGAGAATTTTGTTGTTTCTTATTGTAGTAATGAAGGTTTCCGAAATAGGAAGGATACCTACAAGACTCACAACAACCAACTATTTTTTAGGCACATTATCTCCAACCCTTTGCAATTAATCTCTAAGACAAGAGATCATCATAATGTATGACTGAACGGTTTCACCTTTGTTCATCTTTGTTTCCTTGAGTTGATCTTTCAAGGTGGTAATATCATTCAGATTTTTGATTTCATACATGTTGGCTATCTTGGCATACATTTCTTTGGACTTTCTTAAATTCCCAACATATGCAAGTAAATGATCTTGTAAACCTTAAATTATAATTTTTTTTGATTTGGACTCACCCTTATTGTATCTATTCTTTGATATAAGCAGAGGAGATTTCTAGAGGCATTTGGTTATGCATCACCCAATTTCTCATGCTCCTTGAAGGTACAGGAATACATCTTGACTTTGGAAAGTAGATTTTCTTACTGATATTGAGGGGTTCACTACTTGTATTCTTCTATGATTGTCCTTCACCTTAGCACAAATTACTTCTTCATAAACAATGCATCTAATTATTAGCAGTGTAACACTATAATTAATCATAAATTATAACTAAAGTTACAACAATACACGCAGTGATAAAGAAAACAACATCACAACCATAAGAGACAATAAATTGGTCCAAGACCATGGAAAAAACACACAAGGGGGAAACCATTTCAAATATTATTCTTCAATAGATCATCATAAAAATATTTCAGCAGAGAGTACAATGAACCCAATATATATGCAACGTAAATAAATAGATCATATCTACATATATGCATATCTACAACATAAATAAACCCAGATCCAACACATCACTAAAGAAAAGTGATATCAACTGCCAAATCCTAGATCCAAATCCAGGATGCTCTCAAATACAGATTGCAAACATATGTGATTAGGACACTAAGTTTGGAAGCACTGCGCAAGCAGCTGAGGATGACCTAACCCATATCTACTCAGAAAAACCCTTAGCCGCTACCTCAACATGTTGTTCATGTAGCTAAATCTCCCTTGGGCACTGGAAAGACACATTGTACCCATGGTTCTGCTCCAGATTAGCCTGATCTAGTCTCTAAACACTAGCCACAACCTTGACATGCTATACATGTAGCTTGGCCGTGACCTTGCCATGTTGTGTCTGTGGCTCTAGCCCGATTTAACTAGTTATGTGCTTGTGTCCATGGCCTAGAAGCCCTATATTAGAGCGAGCCTCTCGCTTGTCATTTTGAACCCTACGCGAGCTTCTTTCATCGAACCTGTGCGAACCAAAACAGAAAAGACGATACAAGACAAAGGGTGCAAAAATAAATTATCATTAGAGAATGTGGGAGACTGAACTTGAGTTCGCTTCTATTTATAGCTTTTGTGAGGGACCTCTTGGGGCTTTGACTAAATCTACATGTGTTGAGGCCGACCCATTCCATTTCATTAATAAATAAAATGATTCATAATTTAACTTTTTCTTAACTGATTGGGGCGATCTATGGGTCAATTTTGGTCCTCTCGAAAAGAGGAATATAATGCAATTATAATCTTGGCTGTATGAGTTGTCCAAAGTAAAATTTTCCTCTAGTTGCAAAAATTAACATAAACCTTCAATTTTACATATACAAATCAATTTGGTATCAGAGATTTGGTTCTTTGGTTTTTTTGAGGGTTTAATTTTGTTGCAATTGTTTATGATGCTTACAAGATTGAAGCTCAAAAGAGGAGAAGGAAAAATTGTGGGAGAAAGTCCTCAAGCTAGTTCAAGGAGAGAATATTTACCACAATCTCCACCAAAAGTTTCACCTCAAGTTTCATCAAAAGCCTCACCATTCATGGCACATCAAGGAGATCCTAAAAATACAACTGAAGACAAGAAGGATTTTAGTAAAAGAATTCTTTTACATGACTGAAATGGTGAAATTTCTCTATGAGGAGAGGAATTCAAGGTTTCAAGGTGAGAGCTCAAATCCTCCAAAGGGATATGGAGGAAATCAATACAAGCCTTTAAAAGAGAATGGAGGTAATGGTGATAAACCACCTTTAACTCCACCTTTCTCCTCACACCCATATTTACCATAATCACCATCTACATCAACCCCTTCAAAAACACCTCCACATTCTCCAAAGGGACATGGAAAAACACCATTTTTTAAAATTGACATAAATTTTGAATTTCCTCTGTATAATGGAGAGGTAAATGTTGAGAAATTAGATAATTGGGTTTGTTGGCTTGAAGTGTATTGCAGGATACAAAGGATCAAAGATGATGAAACCAAAATTAGGCTTGCTTCATTAAGGTTGGAAAGTGAAGCACTCATCTAGCGGGAAGCCAAAACATAGGAGGACATCAAGAAAAGAGATAATATCATAACTTATTGGAATGATTTTTTGGATACATTAAGAAGAAAATTTTATCCTTTAGCATGCATACAGAAAGTTATCATGGATTGGAAAAACTTTAGGCAATTAAGGGGTAAAAGTGTGCAAAGTTATACCCAAGAGTTTAGAAGGAGAGAATTGATATTGGGTGTATATTTATCCTCTCAAGACACTTTACTCAAATACATTGGAGGTTTACATAGCTAATTGAGACACACTATTCTCATGTTTAACCCTACAATTTTAGACAAGGTTTGTGTACAGGTAACACATCTAGAAGCAAGAGGGGAAAATTCTCCATAAGAGGGCAGCAAAAACCCATTTAAGGGTGGAGATAAAGGAAAGGGTAAATTCAAAGGAAAAGGGAACAAAAATGCTTCCATCAATAAAGAGGGAGAAAAATTAACGTGCAAGCATTGTTCAAAGGAAGGCCACGATGAAGATAATTGTTGGAAACTTTATCCTCAGAAAGGGAAAAAAAGACAAATGAAACTACACAACATGATTTAGGATCTGATTCGGGAGATGAAACAAAGGTCACGGCTATGGGATTGAAAGGTAAGGTATCTGTTTCTAGTACTATTTATTCAAATAGCCACAATGAAACTCAAAATGAAAAATAAAGAATAGATCTTTTCCATATTAGATTTATCTCAAAACATAATAAAGTTTATACTTTATTTGATAGTGGCTCACAAGAAGATCTCATTTCTGAAAACATTGTCAAGAAGTTGAATTTGGAAACAATTCCTCATCCTAAACCTTATCCTTTAGGTTGGGTGTGTGACAATGCAAAGTTACAAGTAACTATAAAATGCAAAATGAAATTTTCCATTATTGCAAACTTCATTGATGAGGTAGAACTTGATGCAGTCCCATTAGACATATGTGGTATTGTTCTAGGAAGACCATATATTTATGGAATTAGAGTTATCTTTCATCACCATGAAAAAAATTATCATTTGTTTAAAGATGGTATTGATTAAATTCTTAGAGCACATCACAAGAATTGAAACCTTTCACTTGTGAATTTTGGAAAAATGAAGAGACTTGTTAACTCTAAAAACAATTTTTTACTTTAGATGATAAAACCAAAGAATGATGTTGAGAATGAAGTATTTCAAGGATGTGATACAAATTTTAAATATGATTTGTTTGAGGTTGTTAACCAATATGATGATATTTTTTAGGAGCCTAAAGGATTTCCTCCCAAAAGAGGAATCCAACATGAAATCTAATTGCAGCAAGATTTTCATCTTCCTAACATGGGAATGTATAGGATGTGAGTGATGGAAAATGTAGAAATTAAAAAACAAATCCAAGAGTTGCTTGATAAGGGGATCATCCGACCAATTACATCGCCATGTGGTTCACCTATTGTTTTAGTGCCAAAGAAGGATGGTACATGGCACATGTGTGTGGAATTTCGTGCATTGAACAATATTACGATAAAGAATCATTACCCCCTTTTCCTCAAATCAATGATTTACTTGATCAATTGAAATATGTTGGGTATTTCACTAAGTTGGACTTGAGGAGTGGCTATCATCAGATTAGGATCGCTGAAGGAGACATATGGAAGACAACATTCAAAACAAAGCAAGGTTTGTTTGAATAGTTGATTATGCCCTTTGGGCTTTGTAATGCTCATGCTACATTCATGTGAGTAATGAATGATGTTTTAAGGAATTTTCTAGATGCTTTTGTGATATTATACTTAGATGACATTAATTTTCAGCAAGTCCCGTAAAGAACATGTCATGCATTCCAAGAAAGTGTTAGATGTCTTCAAGAAAGAACAATTTTTTTTAAAGATTTCGAAATATGACTTTGGAAAAACTTCTTTAGTCTACATGGGTCATATTGTTGGAGGAGGTGAGTTGAAAATAGATCCCTCCAAGGTTGATGTCATTTTGAATTAGCCAAAACCCGAGACAGTGGGAGAGGTTAGAAATTTTTTGGGACCAATCCATTATTGGAGAAATTTTATTTCTAAATTTTATTCCATTGCATGCATTGACAAGTGTGAAGCAGGTCTTTCAGTGGGGAGGAAAACAACAAAAAGGATTTGATGCATTAAAGGAAAATATCATTTCAGCACCTTTACTTACACTTCCTGGCTTAAGACAATCATTTGAGATACAAACTGATGAAAGTGACTATGCCATGGGCGCAATCTTGATGCAATATGGTAAGCCCATATTTTTTCATTCAGAAACTTTTAATGGTGCAGTGATTAACTATCCTACATATGACAAGGAATTGTATGCATTGGTGAAAATTGTGAAAAAGTGGAAACATTACTTGATGGGTAAGGAAACAATCATTCACACGGATAATCATCCATTGCAATATTTGCAATCATGAACAAAGCAATAGCAAGCGAGGCACTTCAGATGGATGGGTTTTCTACAAAAGTTTCACTTGGTGATAAGGTATAAGAAAGGTATTTATAACAAGGTTTTTGATATGCTTTCTAGACCAATTCTTAGTGCATCCATTATTCTTAAGCATAATTTTGTCATGCATGAGACCAATGTTGAAAATATGCTTTAGATAATGATTTCAAAGATGTATATGCGACTTTGTGTTAAGGTAACCAAGTAGAGGAATTGGATTATCATTTTTTATTTCTAGTAGCATCGGATGTGATCTAAGCCTCAAAATTTGTAGAGAGGCTAGGCCACATACATCCTCTAAGACAGATAAATCGTTTTGGAAAATTCCACCCAGAGACATTTTTATTAAAATAATTAATTATTTTTAACGGATTCCTAAGTCTAAACTTAGGAAATTAAAATAATTAAAGGGTATTAATGAAACTGGGTGTGAATATTCTAGAAAAAGAAGAAGATATAGTCAAGATGATTTTTTCCATTAATTAGGAATTAATTTGGGCCATTGAATGTTCAACAAGAATATTATAAGAAAAGGTTCTATCGGAACTTGGAAGACACATCGAATTGGAGATCAAGAGATCGATTTCTCAAGATAGCAACGTAGCAGTTGCCAGAGAAGAAATCGAGATATTTCTTACAGTGAGGGGAAGAGAAAGTTTTCAGGTGGAACTATTCCTGATTTGACAAATACATTGCAGAGGAGCTGGAGATAGGTGCAGAAGAGGTAGTGCAGAGCTACGCTGGACAACATAGAGCTGCACAGCGGCAGAGCAGAGCTTTAGAGGGAGTTCAAAGTTTTGTTGAGGACTAGTTGAGATCCAGTACCAGAAGTCGTGGTGTGATACCAAGAGGTCGGAGGATGGAGTTTCCAGCAAACAAAATATCATTCGGGAAGTATGACATAGTCCTTGCAGCAATGACACAGTAACTGCATAGGTGTGTCGCAGAGCTATGCAGAGAAAACGCAAAGGTCTCATATTCATTCATATAAGTGTCAGATATTTGCGTACAATTGTGAGGTTGTCTCACTAACTTTCTTGCTAGTTATTTTCTTTGTATCAGATAACCATTAAGGAATCCAAGATTGTATTAAAAAACTATTGCATAATAATACAAACCCTCAGCTGCTACACAGGTTTTCCCGCATTAGGTTTTTCTGGGGACATTTGTCCAATAATAATAGTGTAGATTGTGCTTTTATTTATTTCTTGCGTTATATTTTGTTTTCGCATCATTTTTATATTTTTTGAAAACTGCAGTGTGTGAGTTTCGTTATTTACTGTAGGAAACAGTAAGTATTTTTTTTCATTTATATAAAAAAATAGAAGAAACTTAACCAGTTGTTGTAGAAGGGATTCCAATAATGGAATTTTCACAATCATGTGCAGGTTAACTTGTTGTATCATCTTGGAAAGTTATGTATTCCACATGGACAGAGAGTCAAAATCATAAGGGAATCACATACTTCTCTTATTGTTGGTCATTTCAATGTAGGCAATACAATGGCACAATTACAAGGGTGTTGTTACTAGCCTTGTATGCTTGAAAATGTGTCGCGATTTGTAAGAGGGTGTTAATTATGTGATGTCAGTAAGCCTAGTAATAGAAATTTGGGATTGTATACACCACTTCTAGTACCTTCCTGTCCATGGGAGAGTGTTTCTATGGATTTTGTAGGAGGTCTACCCATGTCTAGGAGAGGTCATGATTATATCTATGTATTTGTGGATAGGTTTAGAAAAATGTGTATTTTGATTCCTTGTAAAAATCAGGTTACAGCTAAACAAACTGCTCAATTTTTCTTTCAAAATGTATGGGTATATTTTGAGTTTCTCACATCCATTGTTAGTGATCGAGATTCTTGCTTTGTCGAGAACTTTTGGTCAAGATTGTGGGGACTCATGGAACAGAGGTGGTGAACACAACTATGACAAATATCCTTCATGGTTATTTCAACAAGCATCCTAAGATGTGGGATGAACATTTTCACTATATTCATCATGCTTACAGTTGGGCCAAGCATTCATCGACTCAAACATCTCCATTTGAGGCATACTTGCCCAAATCTCCTTTAGATTTTATCTTTGGGAAATATTTTGTTATTGATGGACATAGTGATATAGATAACACCAAAATATTCATTAAACATGTTCAATTGGTACATCAAACAGTTCAAGAACAATTGGAAAATAGTCAATCCAAGTACAAGACAAGACATGATAAGCGTCATGTGTATCAAAGTTTCCAAGTTGGTGATGAATTTTGGCTTCACATTAGCAAAGAAAGACTCCAAGGAGAAGGTAAAAAGTTGAAACCAATTCGATATGGTTCATTTAGGATTTTGGAAAAGATTGGTAATAATGCCTTTAGGTTGGATTTTCCTTCATATATGCAAATTTATGTAGTTGTTAATGTTGAGAATTTAAGATTTTATGAGCTTCCTTTGGTTGAATATCAAGGAGATAATGTTTGGATTCCTTCAATTGAAGATTTATCTCCTGAATATCTTAAATAATTGCAGCAAAACACCATCCTTGATAAGAAAACAAGGACTTTAAAACAAGGGAACGTTGAGTACCTTCATGTGGGGCTCAAAGGAAAAAATCCAAGAAAATCCAAATGGATTGAGAGTGGAAGGGTGAGGGAATTATACCCTCCTATTTTTTTAATTTAAAATGATATTTTGGGGTAAAAAAGCTTCCAGTGTAGAGGAATAATCCAGTGGATCAATAAAATGTTCAAAATTCAAAGTGCTTGAAATGGCTCAAAATTGGCACCAAAACAAAGATATCGTCGCCCTGAATCCAAGGCAATTCATTTCACTCAAAACAGATATCGTATGCCCCTGAAATCACATTTTGGTTGTTTTCTCAAACAAATAAAATTTTGAAAATGAAGTTGCAGGTACGCCCAGTCAGCAGTCCGTACGCTGACTAGACCTATGATTGGGCAGGGTGCATCTATTTTTATTAGCCAATTTTTTGTTGACAAGTATCTACTGATGGTTGGTTTTTAATGGTGCAATTTGGTTGGTTTATGGCTTGTAGAGGTGGTCGAATCAGGAGAGGCAACATGGGCCAATGGGTGGTCGCCACGTTGCCTCCTGATATTGGTGTAAAATTTTGGTAGGGTCTCAATGGAACTCTAAGGAATCAAACACACAACCTACCAATCGGCAGCACCGAGCTCCACTAGTCTGCCTACCATGTTACTTATTAAACTATGGTACCTGACTCGTATTTAAGGTTTAATGGAAATGGTGTTGGGGGTCAGGATCGGGGTCGGGGTTAACACTTGGCCCTCGACCCACCCAAGCCACAAGACATGGCGAGCATCCAAGGGCATGGGGTTAAACCTGTCACAAGAACACATTTCAATGTATATACAACCACAGTTACCCACCAGCCAAACCAGCAAAACCAAACCACTAGATAGCATTATACCATATTTCATGGCACAGTTTGGTTGGAGTTAAAATGGCGAAACCCACGGTGGAACTACGGTGATACTACTGCATACACCACATTTAAAATATGGTTTGATTTAAGTTTTGGTGCAAGAAAAATTCAAACTTAACCATGGTGGGAATGAACCCAACCATCGCTCCAACCTTGGTTTAGGCCTAGTCAAGCCTTTGGTGGGGTCATTTTAACTAACTTGATCTGATGGTGTTAATTACACCTAACACCAAGTGGCCCTTTTTTATCGGTTCATGGGGGTCATAGGTATTTAAATAATTAAAAAAAATTCACCCGAACCAACACAAATCTCACCGACGCGAGGAAATTTTTTTTCCACACGTGGATGAGAAAGGAGAAATTTGTAGGATGGATTGCAGGTGAGTGCGAATTGGAAGACATTTAGCAGGAAAACTTCTCTACAGAATAACTCAATCATTTTTTGACCTTTTTTAGTGTAGAAAGATCCCATCTAGGGGTTTTTGACTCTAGAGCTATTGGAGAGATTATTTTTTCATTCTAAGCACTACAAATTCATGTAAACACTTATTTTTTAGCATAATGAAATAGCCCCAACATTGGAAGCTGGACCTGGAGATTTAGCCCAGGAGGGGTGAACTCCTTCATCATTTGATGTCTTGTGTTTTTTTGTTATTGTAATGTTGTCTCCATTATTTGTTGTATAATTTAGTTTAATCACTTGTTTAGTGAGCTAGTAACTTTTTAAATTGCATAAAAGACCTAAAATTTCACTTGAAACTTTTACCATAAACCTTCAAGTTTACATATACAGATCATTGTTGGTTGACTATATTTTCCTATTTTATTCAATATCATCTGGGAATTTGGAGTCTTGTGCGCATTTTTTTGTGTTTTATTCTGGCAACCTATGGCTTGCGCCCCAGTTTATATGTTGGTTGGGCATGTGTTAATTTATTTTTCATTGCATAAGGACAATGATATTGCTATGATGCATTCATACAGTGCTTCACTAGTGATAGATGCTTTGTATTAAAAAAGGATATTCATTTGTGGCTTTATAATATACACACTTGTGGTGTTTACAAAGTGTAACTTTTATTTTAATTAATAAAATTTATGAGCATTTTTTACGGGTAAAAAAATTAATTTGATAACAAGTTGCAACAACATTAATAATGAGAAAGCATAGTTATCAATTAAATAAATTGAACTATAAATGGAAATAGAAACTATATTAACTAAAATATTGAAGTATCTGCTAAGTATGAGGGCCTATATCCTTATATGATTCATTGGTTAAGTTTGTTGTAGCACACCTACACTATTATCACATCACATGAACAAAATGGAAATGGAATAGGAACCAAAAATATTTTTAATTAACAACAATCAAAATGTCATTACAATAGTATTCTTCCCATTTCCATCGGCTCAAGTAGAGTGGGGTATTTATACAATGCTTCAATGTATTAATTTAATCATGAAATCAGAGAATATCCATAAAAATATTTGATTCTCAAGATGTCATCCCTTCATTACCGCAACCTAGCCAAAATATGTACAAATCAAAAACATGTTAACTCGCTCATCCACTGTGATAGGAAAGAGCTTGGGTCAAATAAGTTTTGGTCAAGTTCTCCATATTGGATGGAAAACCACCCTTGTCATTTCCTTCATTGATCAATCAAGTGGTTGATCTCCCCGTTGGGAAATATAATAATGATAGTTGTGCAACTAGTAGTTGACTTGCACTACATTGTTACAATTTTCTGCGGAGTTACAACAACATAGGTAAGGAGGTGCGATAATTGCTTCCAATGATCAATGTGCCAAGGTGTTGCAACATCAGTATTCTGGACATATTGCAACATAATTACTCCAAACTATTGCAACATCAATACTTTGTACATGTTGTAGCATCAATATTATTCAACATGTTGTAGGATTAGTAGAGTGTTGTAGCAATAATGTGCTAGAGGTATTACAGTAATGACATGGTGGAGATGTTGCAACAATCCAATCTAGGGTATTATAGAAATGCCAACTAATGGAATTGTAGCAATGTAAATATCTTGTAGCAATACTAAGGTGTTGCAGAAACTTAACTTCTCAAAATCCTTTGGTGTCACCTCCATGGGTACTTGTATGAGGATTTCTAGAGTATTTCTCATGCATTATCATTAGTTATCTTACAAAATAATATTATTTCGTTGATACATAATAAGGAATATTAAAATTCACATAATATGAGAAATATTTTACTTTGGTAAAAATGCATCTTTGTAGGAAAAATGAGTTATACTCTGGTATGAATATGAGAAAAAGGTATTCAAAAATAGGTGAATGGTTGCTTAAAGGATTTCAATTAAGGCACTCATCATCCCCCTCCAACCAAAAGTATTGCATGTCCCCACACAACCAAATAGTCAGTCTGAATTATAGTAAGAGTGACCCCCTTAGAGGTTGATGCTATTGTATTCAACTTCCATTGCATCATAGGCAAAGAAAAACTCTTTCTCATTTCAATTTCCCTATAGAAAGAATCCTTCTCTTTCTCAATTATGCTACCATCAACTTGATATTCTTGGGTTGGTATCAAAATCATGGGGTAATGAAATTTGAGGTATATTAATTCATTCCCACAATTCTCCATGCATTTAAAATGCATGTGCACCCTTTCCAAAGCCTCTGCAATTTGTTGGGATTGAATGGATATTTTCAACACATATATTTTGTAGAATGTTTCCACCTCTAAGAACATCCCTCTGTAGATACTTTGGCCCACACTTCTATATGTTTCCTCTAATCAATAGATTTGTGTTTATTGTAAGCCATAAACTCTACATGTTGATGGGATTTCACCAAGCTAAATTGTGTGATAAGAGAATTATTGGGTATGTAGTACTCTCCCTTGACCCGCATTTTACAACTATATTTTTTCTCAGCTACTTGGTGAGTAATTATCTGGTCAACATGATTACTTAGATAAGATGTAAATGCCCTCAATTGGACATCCCCCATAAAGTGGTTAGGGTTATCTTCAAGATCATGATGTAGAAAAATATTGTGTTGCTACAATTTTCAAAACATCTTATGTTCTTCATTGGTGGTATCGTAGTAGGCCTCGAAGAAGGTATTTGGAGAATTTATCTCATAAGCTTTACCAATTATCATTTCTTTCCTCTGAAACATAAGATACTTTTCTTGCAAATGCATGTTTTAGATAAGGGATGGTGCCTTGCATATAAGTGCAAAATATACCAGATATCCAAGTTGTATTTTCTCATTTTCTAGCTTATCCACCTCCCTTTGTAACTTTGATAATTTCTCTGTTTCTTTTTCCATTTCTTTCTTCCATTGGTCTCACTTATATTTATGGGATTGTAGTTTTTCTTCCCACTTTTCTCTAAGGATTTTGACACCCTAGCGATGCTCTCCCATTCGCAGCATCCCCTCTTCTAAGGTTGGCATCATCCTTTTCAACTTATCTTATTTTTCCTTCCCCCATATATCTTGGATATATGTTTGAATTGATTTCTCCTATATTAGTCTGGCCTCTATTGGAGTGGTTTTGTCTTATAAGTCAGGTCTATCCTCCTCTATTTCTACTTTTTTTCCTGGTTAATGTTATCTCTATGTGTACTTATTCTTGAATTGTATCCCCTACCCTCTAATTTTTTTCTTCTTCCCTTTTGTCTTAAAGGATCCCTAATTCTTGAGCAAGGTAGTCCAAGCCCTCAAAAAGATTGTTTATTCTTTAGCCTGACCTCTAGGGTTTTAATCGTGTGTTGAAACTTCTTATTTTTCTTTCCCAATATTATATTTATTCTAACAATAAATGAATGAAAAGGTGCAAATAAAAGTGTACCTACAAGCTTCTACTTCCTTTTTGTCTTATGTATTTTATGAGGTATTTTTCAACAATGTTGTTCTTTTGAGTTGCATCTATGTATTGTGTTTCTACTATTGTTTCTAGTGTTATATCCTCTCCTTTCCATAGCTGGTTATTCTAATCATCTCTATGTGTAGCAGAGCCTTCTTTCAAGTCTTCTCATGTTGGTTTTTGTGTGGCAATGGGGGTTCTCATCTCTTCTTCCACCATCCATGTTATTTCTTATTCTTTAGCATGAACCACTATATCTTCCTCCATTACCCCTATTGGTTCTAGTGTGTGAATAGGGGTTCCTACTTCTTCTTCCACTAATTTTTTCATTTATTGTGTTTTAGTAGGGGTGTCCACCTTTTCTTTCATCATCCCTGTTGGTCATTACGTGTTAGCAAGGACCTACATTGCCTCTTCTTGCACTAATCCTATTGGTTCTTTTGTTTCAACAAGTTTTTCCATCTATTCTTCTACAATTGCTACTAGTTCTTATGTGTCAGTTGGGACCTATGTTCGCTTTTCTTCCACCATCCCTCTTTGTATTGCAATAGGTTGGGACAAGTCCTACTTTACTGAGTTCCTTGATCTCCCAATTTTGGCTATGGCCACATGTGAGGGTCTCTTCATTATGAGCTAGAGTATTTTGGTCGAAGTCAGTCTCCCACTCGTTGTCATGATTATCCCTAGACTCTTATTCTAATTGGTATGGTTATTTTATTACCTCAATTTTTGCAGAAACTATCCTTATGATGGATTCTTAAGGTGTTGCAAAAAATACCCCTATTATGGATGCTTCAGGTGTTGCACTAGCTACCCTTGTCATGGATGCTTTAATAGTTGCAATACCCTCTTCTTCTCATGTCAAAACAACATATTCATCTAGTATTGTAGTGGGTGCTTCTACTAGGGGTAGCTCCAACTCTAATATCCTCATTATGTCATCCTAGGTGCAACCCTCCTGTTGAATTATATGCACCATCGATAGTTTAATTAGACACTGGTGTGATAGGGAATCCCTGGGATGGCAAGCTTTTTGAATTATGGTGGCCACATGTTGCAGCGTTGTCTATAATAAGAAGGGCATGGTTATCCACCTATAATGCCTCAAATCTTCCAAAATTTTCAAATGGTGCCAAAATATGATTCCATGGCATCCATCATAGGTAAAATACCTATGAACATGAATTGCTACATTGGATCAGGGTGCTACCTGTTAAGAAATTAGTAGGCTTGTAGATTAGGGTTGATTTCGTTGTCAGTGATAATTACTTGTGAATGTTTGTTGGCATTTTTTTATTAAATATTGTGTTATTATTCATCGAGAAATTACCAAAATACAAAACATGAAGATCAAGAGAAATAGAGAACACAAGAAATTAGGCTCCAAGTTAGGGAAAAAAAACCCACAAGGGGGAAATCTAAGAAAAATTCTCTTCTTATAGAATCAGATGAAGGTGAGATATCAAAGACCCAAGACCAAGAAAAAAACTTCCAAATAGACCCAATTCATCCCTCCTTCAAGCCATCTTCAACAAATCATAGTCAACAAAATTCAATGTTGGCCAAACTTTCTAAATTTTGGTCACTTCCTGAAATTTCGGCCTCTTCCTGAAATTTCAGGCCCTGCAATTTCAGCCTTGTAGCAGCTTTGAAATACCAAAAAAATATTACATTTGTGTACATATTAGGGTATAAAACATACCTTTTTCTCTCCTTTTAATTCCTCTATCTCTCTCTCTTTTCTATTAGGATATTCCAACACATAGGAAATAATTAAGTATAACTTGGTCTAGCATAGAGTTAGGTAAAGTGTGTTTCTTTACTATGTACATTTGTAACTTATAATCTGACAGTAATGATATGTAGTGATCCGATGGTTCATTCTCTCCTCGGTATTACTGACACTTGATATGTGGATTAACACCCGATTGGTCCATGATCTATATTTAAAGAGCATGGATGGTCATTTGTAGGGTAACTGTTTAGAAGAGAAGCTTATGTAAATTTTCCTGAAGTGGCCATGTTGGCTCAGGCCGTTGACTATTTCCCTCTTTGAGGGTTTTAAACACATAAAATACTGGTGTACTGATTTTTGATCTATTTGTGAGCGGTGACCTTTGGTGTTTGATCTAAGGAACTTACCCTGTAAATGCCTACATGGTATCAGAGCCATTTTGAGGGCCGCATTCGTTATTGATCCAAATCCGAAGCTGGTTTGACTACATGCGACTTTAGTTTTCAGATCTACTATTTTTCACCACTTTCGAGCTAGGAGATTTTCTTTTTTGTGTCTGGAGCATCTATTACAATGATAAACCCCTTTCATTTCATGCGAAAAGGTTTTCGGTTGCCCAAGTTATGTCATTATATATCTGGAGTTATAAAGTATTTTTTTTCGCAGTTATATTTATTAATCTCTCTGTTTATTTCAGTTTATAGTTTTTTTTATTGTTGGATCTATACCCTCTTCTCTATGTATGCTCTTTTCTATGCACTATGTGCGATCTTGGAAAATTAGAAACAGGAAGATAGGATTTTTCTGCTACGTATGATATTTCCCTGCATCTTTATATGATCTCCGGAAATCAGAAATAACGAGAAAAATAGATAGTTTCCGGTAAGGCTAGCTATAAATCTAACATTTTTTTGTAAGGCTTGCGTCTTTTTTGCACAGATTTTGTCTTTTTTTTGCAGGAAAAAGCATGCACATCAAAGAGAAAAAAAATCCCTTACTCCTTTCAAAAAATTACAGAATCTTTTTACTATTTCACGAGGTCTTGGGTTCAGGTCTCTTTGTCAAACTTATTTTTCTAAAAAGAATTTTGTTAAGTTACTTTTTCTTAAAATTCATTTTGGCAAGTTGTCGGTTGTAAAAAGGTTCTTCTTCTTTTTTTTTTTTAAATTTAAAAAGCACATGTAAAAGTAACATTGTCAAAGTGACTCTCACTTATTTATAAAAGTGGGTCACATAAAGTAGATTTTTTAAAGTGAACTTATTGTATTAAGTTTGGAAAGGGGGCGGGGAATTTAAAAAAAAAATACAACTTCATCATCAACTTTCAATCTCTCACGTAACTATTTGGCATCTACTACAACTTTTTTTCAAAAAGG
Source organism: Pinus albicaulis (assembly GCA_034641835.2). Lineage (NCBI taxonomy): Eukaryota > Viridiplantae > Streptophyta > Pinopsida > Pinales > Pinaceae > Pinus > Pinus albicaulis. Next base: position 799,579,382 of record CM076573.1, read on the forward strand.
CATAAATTCTTCATTCGGAAGCCATTTTTAGAGCCGTTCTTTTTTAACAGACCTAATTTTTCGACATATTTCCATTGGAGCATTTGGTTTCAGCCTTTTTAGCTTCAATTTTTTTTTTTTTAAATGGAAAGTGCATGCTAGTTTATCCTTAACAACACCAATTATTTCCAATGGATATCCTAGATGGTAGACTTACTTAGAAGTAAACGGATTTATAGAATAGCCATGAGACAATAAACTAAACCTATTGATGGAGATACAGTCAATAAATGGGAAAATAAACAAGATCAAGCATGAGGGTTGATAGGAATGTCCATTGCTCAATATCTTAGATTTCATATCCAATAAATTGACTCCCCTGATGAAGCTATGAAAAAACTAAATATTGTTTTTGGAATTCAAAATGAAATCAAATCCCACCAGCTAGAAAATGAGTTGCTTACTTTGGGCCCCAATAATTTCTCCTCTATTGAAGATTTTTTGTCCAAATTTAATACCCTTAGACTTCTTTTAGAAGGTTGTAAGGTAAAAAAGGAATATGGTAGCCAACGTGTCTCTTGGCATGCTTCAGCCCCTTTGCAGCTTGTGCACAATGATTTATGTGGTCCACTTCCAGTTGTTTCTTTCTCTGTATACAAGTACTTCTTAACTTTCATTGATGATTTTTCCATAGGAACTTGGGTATACTTCTTAAAACTCAAGAGTGAATTTTTTAACATGTTTTTGGCCTTTAAGGCCTTTGTTGAGAAACAATTTGGTCATCACATTCTTGAGTTAAGATTTGATAATGGAGAATAATATGTTAGAAACAAATTTATCCACTTTTGCACTGAGCATGGCATTCAATTACAACATATTGTTTTGTATACTCCACAACAAAATGGTGTGGCTGAAAGGAAGAATCTCACTCTAAAAGAAATGGCTAATTGTATGCTTCAATCTAAAGGACTTAGGCTTAATTTTTGGGCAAAAGAAATTAATTGTGAAAATTACATAGTTAATTGCACTCCTACTAAGGTTTTAAGGAATATAACTCCAGAAGAAGCCCAGAGCTCAATAAAACCATATGTAAGTCACTTTCATGTTTTTGGAAGTGAAACTTGGGCCCATATTCCAGATGTGAAACATAAAGCCTTAGAACCTAAGAGTGAAAAATGAATTTTTGTAGGATATTCCAAAGATGTCAAAGGATATAGACTTCTTCAACCAAAATCCAAAAATGTAATCATTATAAGAGATGTAAAATTTGATGAAAATATATCGGCCTTTGAGCCTAGTTCGGCGGGTGTGCCACCTTTGGCCTACGAGCCTGATTCAACATATGTGCCACCTCTCTCTATCTCTTCTATTTTTGACAACGTTCCTTTTAGTTCGGATGATGAAAACGAGGACGAAAATCCTTCTCCACCTCCTCAAGGTATTCTTTCAGCTCCACATCTTCTGAGATGGGTTCGCTCTACTCGGGATGTGGCAAGTTCTCTTGCAGGTGACCCTGCAGATCAACTTTGTACATGTTCTCAGTTCGAAAGAACCTCTTCCTTATTGGCTCAAGTTCCAAAAAATATTGATCTAGACACCTTTAAAGAAGCTTCATGTCATCCATATTGGGATGAAGCTATGAATGAAGAATATTGTTCCTTATTGGCTGATCAGAACTGGATCATGGACCAGAATGATAGCTCAAAATTAAACGTTCTCATAAGAGTTTCGAACCTGAACAAATGGAAAGGTCTCGTCGCTACGATTCTACTTCCATGAACGGTTCTCAAAACCGAGGTCGTATGTGAAAGTTATGAAGGTTTGAAATCTCCTGTAAACTCCATTTTTTAGTTGACCAAGTTTGACTTTTCTAAATTGGAAAAATTAAAAAAGAATATTCCAAGGAATATTCCTATAATATTCCTTGGAATATCCCTATAATATTCCTTATAATATTCCTGGAATATTCCTCAAAATATTACCTATAATATTCCATTCGGATGTATCAAATTTTGACAAGTGGTAGTCTATGATTCGAGGATTGGTTGACTTTTTTGGGGTGGACCAATCAGGAGCTGCCACGTGGCAGGCCCGGAGGCCACCACATGGCCTTAGGCAGTGGAGAAATGGGTTTATAATTTTTTTTTGCAACTACCAGGTTTGAATCCAGGACCTGTCCACAACTAACCCAACGTTCCACCATCTTGCCACGGCGAAGATTCTTATAAACCATTGGCCTCAATATTGATTTAAAGCTTAAATTTGATGTAGATGGTGGTAAAGGGGTCAGATCCCACTTTAAAATTCTCCATGTGACCCAGAGCCGAAGACCAGGCACTAACAGGAATGGAAGATTTCTTTAATGTGGTTTAATTAACCACTAAACGTGGCTTAGCCACTATTCCCCTTCATTAGCACCTAAAACGTGCTTAGTATTAAAATAGTTTAAACCGCCCATAAACCATGTTTAAGTTAAACTAATCCAGTTTATTAAGTTGGTGGAATTTATGGTGGCGTGCCATATTTTTCAGAATTGGCCAACCTAACTGCAGTTAACTTCAGTCCTCCACATTTAGTGGAGTTTTTTGGGGGACATTGGGAAAATCTTGTTTCTGCCATAACTCCCTCAATATTGAACAAAATGGGACGAAATTTTAGTAAATTTTGGGTCTCTTCGACCTTATGAAGACTTTGGGATAGGTTTCAAGTTGAATGGAGGTGATATTCACCATATTTTTCTTCAGGGAAGATTAAGGAGCCATCAGGGCCACCATGAGACAAATTCAGTTTGAGGCCTAACCAGGGGAGTTAGAGTCCCTTTCCAGAGTTCCAATAGTCTAAATTGGATAATTAAAATGTTCTGAATCTGAAAAAATGGTTTTCAGAGCCTGTAGAAAACGTTTGAAGGCAAAAAAGCTTCATTAAAGTTCCATGGGTCATTAGAGCCATCTTTTTCCAGCAGCAGTGCAGGGCTTAGAAAGAGTTGTATGAGACCATTTGTAGTGAAAAAGTGGTCATTATTGACTGAAAATACCATTCTGAATCTATTTATATAGGTTTCAACAAGTGTTAAACACTTTTAGAGGTCGAAAACGCAGTATAGAAGTTTTCCTTGACCCTAGTGCCAAGGGGTGCCGATAGGTGATTGAGGGAAAATCAGAGCATCCGGAGGCTATTTTTGATGAACCAAAACTCTATCTTGAATATTTAAGTCATTTTTGAACCAATGGAAGTGGTTTTAGAACATTTTTAGAACTTCTAGAGCTCAAAAAGCTGATGTGAAGTTCTGGGTAGCCCTGGGCAAACTATGGAGGATAGCCTATTTGGGGAATGCAGTTCTCAATTTGAGAAATTTATCAGTTGGTGTTTGGTGTATGATTTTTTTTGGATAAAAAAAGAATGGTTTCAGTGACAAATAGAATTATGAGGGAGTTTGTTTCATTTAGAAGCTCAGAGTAGCTTAGTGCATCGACAGAAGGAATCGTGTCGACAAGAGCCTAAAGCTTCTTTTCACAGTTTGGACAACCAATTGAGGGATATTTATGGTATTTTCAGTCCTTTGGATAATTTTTGTATTAATTGGAATTAAGTATTTACTTGTAAAAAAACTTACCATAATCCCAAAGAGCTGAGTCATGATGACAAAGCTCAAAGGAGACGTAGCCCACGAGATTTCGGGTGAACTCATAGATTAAAATTTTTGTTGTGTTTGAATTATTATTGTTGCATTATGTTGTTATCATACATGTTAAATTACAGCAAGAAAAAATGAAGTTAAGACACATAAACAGTAAAAATTCATACACCACTTTCAAGTAAATAATTCCGCAAAATTGTCAAGTAAAAGCTAGATCATTTTAATTTAAACTAAGTGGTAGGTTCTTGAAATACATACAAGTTATCCAGACCATTTTCAGATCAGGTTGGTATCAAAGCATAGTTTCTTTCTTGACATAGCATTTGGTTGCTTGATTGTATAGCTTGAAAGGTGTTTAAACAATGTAAAAGATTGATTGTTTTACTATTTTCAAATTGATTGTTGTTTGAGTTTGCTTGAGATTTGGGGATAGCTACTGATTAGATAAGTCCTGGAGAGGAAAAAAAAAGGAAGAAAAGGAATTAAGGCATATTCCTTACCCCAAAGTACCTTAATATCAACATTGGAACAAACCCTCTTGACGATTGTTTGTTAAGAATCTCTTGGAGTCTGTTTGTTGTTTGGCTACTTGAATAAGAGTTTGTCTCTACAGCCATTTGGTTAAAAATCTTTGTCATTTGTTTTGAAAGATTTGAGAAATTTGTTGAAGTTAATTTTTTCATTGACATCATAATGACAACTTCTACAAGTGAAGTTTCCTCCTTCACAAGATTCTTCGATGATGATATGAAGCGTGACTTTATTATATTGAAGGACATGGTGCAGATTTTGTTTGAGGATAAAAGAGAAAGCACTGAAATTCGTGAACATATGTTTGCCATGAAGGAAGAGGAGGAATAAATTCTTCAAATATTGCATGATATGGAGAGGCAAATCCATCAAGCCCAAGAGGCTTTGGCCATGAAAATGCGTGAGGAAGAGGTAATCCATTCTAACTTGTCTTCAGTTTCCTCATTAGAAAGAGGTGTTGGTTCTTTCGAAAAACATACAAGGGGAATAGGGTTCAAATTAATGATTAAAATGGGCTATGAAGGCAAGGGGTTAGGAAAGCATGCACAAGGCATGGTTGAACCCGTTTCAGTTGAGGAACGACCCAAGAATCTTGGTCTTGGTTATGTGCAATTTAATGGCGAAGACTCCAAATCCTTGAAGGCATGTGATGCTACTCTAAATAGAACCTTTATTCCAAGTTCTAAGATGAAAATATGTCAAATTTGTTTCAAATATGATTGCCATTGCTTTAAGCCTCTGTTGCAGAAAGAAGATGGTATACATGCAACTTATGGTGAGCATGCAAGTTTAGACAGTTTTCAAGACAAAAATGGTGATGTTAGTCTGCAAATGAAAGTTGTAGCCTCTACTAGCTCATCTCCTCAAGAAGGAAAAAAGGATAAACAGTCAAAGCAACACAAGAGGTATAAATATTCTCATGATCAATTTTATTGTGTTTCTGCAAGGCATGATAATTTTGCATGTGTAAATGGAAGAAAGATTTGTTGTACATATTGTGGTCGATATAACCATAATGTTTCAAGATGCTGGATGAGGAAGAAAGAATATAGGAAGCAGATGAGGCAAAGGAAACTTTCAAATAAGGTGCATAAGATTTGCACATATTTCCAAAAGAAGGGACATGATGTCTCTCAGTGTTGGACTTTGCATCCAACTAGTCGTCCAAATCACATGCAGCAAGAGGACAGAAAGATTGGCACAAGTGGAACTATAGATTCCATTATCGATGTGAAAAATGGAAGATTCACATGAAGAAGTGTTGCAGTTGCAAAAGTCGCCATGGAGGTGGTTTGGAAAGAAGTGGATGGACTTCTTAACACAGTAAGAAATACTCCTTTGTACATATGCACATTTTGGTTGTATGCATGTATTTCTATTGAAAATTTTGATGCAAGATTGCATATAAATGTGGTTTAGTTGAAAGAATTTCTTTGTTGTTGCAAAATTTCGCCGTGGAGGTGTAAAATATGAGTATGATACTCACTTATTTTGTAGCAATATCTTTTAGTTCAGCTCTTTAGTCACCCACATGTTTTTTGGATGATCTACTTGTTGGTACTTGAAAGGAAGAGTTGAAGGTGTACATGTGCATGGAAGTTGTATGTATAAATATCGAACTGTAAATAGGTTCATTGTACATTGATACATGCACATGTGTATGTCAAGATGTATCTTGTTGTTTATCGACTTGTGTCAATTGTGTCACACATGTTTGTCGACTTGTGTCAATTGTGTTACACACTTTTTACGTTGATTTTGTGTCAATTGTATAGCACATTTTTTGATGACTTGTTGTTGATGTTGCATGTTGCACAACTTATGATTGAGCCACCTTGGATCATTGATCAAGGCAAAAATTTTCAGTTTCCTTCTGCAAATTTCTCACCAGAAATTTTCTGAGTGAGTGTAAGAAAGACAACTCTTGACAAGAGGATAAGCGCATCGAGGAAGGGAAGTGTGGATTTCTTTCTAGTTGTGGTTCAAAGTCACTTGCCATGTAAGGCAAGTGTTTGGAGGCTGAAGAGAAGAGGGTGCAGTATTCTTATTTACTGTACAGATCAGTTTCAGTATTCCAGAGAGCTTTTGGGGTCCAAAAGCTTCTCATTTGGGAGGTGTGATCAGAACTGGATCATGGACCAGAATGATAGCTCAAAATTAAAAGTGATCGGAAGAGTTTCAAACCTAAACAATAGGAAATTTCTCGTCGCTACGATTCTGGCGCCACAAACGGTTCTCAAAACCGAGGTCGTATGTGAAAGTTATGAAGGTTTGAAATCTCTAGTAAACTTCATTTTTCAGTTGACCAAGTTTGACTTTTATAAATTGGAAAAATTAAAAAGATAATATTCCAAGGAACATTCTTGGCCTCAGAATATTCCCCAAAATATTCCATTCGGACGTATCAAATTCAAACAAGTGGTAGTTTGTGATTCGAGGATTGGTTGAATTTTTTGGGGCAGACCAATCAGGAGCTGCCACGTGGTAGGCTCGGAGGCCGCCACGTGGCGCCAGGCTGTGGAGAAATGGTTTTATAATTTTTTTTTGCAACTATCGGGTTTGAACCCAGGACCTGTCCGCAAATAATCCAACGTTCTACCATCGTGCCAGGGCGGAGATTCTTATAAACCATTGGCTGCAATATTGATTTAAAGCTTAAATTTGATTTGGATGGTGGTAAAGGGGGCCAGCCCCTACTTTAAAATGCTCCATTCAACCCAGAGCCGAAGACCAGGCACTAACAGGAATGGCAGTTTTCTTTAGTGTGGTTTAATTAACCACTAAACATGGCTTAGCCACTAATCCCCTTCATTAGTGCCTAAAACATGCTTAGTATTAAACTAGTTTAAACCACCCATAAACCATGTTTAATTTAAAATAATCTAGTTTCTTAAGTTGGAGGAATTTATGGTGGCATTCCATATTTGGCGGAATTGGCCAACCTAACTGCAGTTAACTTCAGTCCTCCACATTTAGTGGAGTTTTTTGGGGGACATTGGGCAAATCTTGTTTCTGCCATAACTCCCTCAATATTGAACCAAATGGGACAAACTTTTAGTCAATTTTGGGTCTATTCGACCTTCTGAAAAGTTTGGGACAGGTTTCAGGTCGAATGGAGGTTATCTTCAATATATTTTGCTTCAAGGAAGATGAAGAAGCCATTAGGGCCACCATGAGACAAATTCAGTTTGAGGCCTAACCAGGGGAGTTAGAGTCCCTTTCCAGAGTTCCAATAGTCTAAATTGGATAATTCAGATGTCCTGAATCTGATGAAATGGTTTTAAGAGCCTGTAGAGAATGTTTGAAGGCCTAAAATCTTTAGTAAAGTTTCAGGGGTCATTAGAGCCAGCTTTTGCCAGCAGCAGTGCAAGGCTTAGAAAGAGTTGTTTGAGACCATTTGCAGTGAACCAGTGGTAATTATTGACTAAAAACATCATTATAAATATATTTACAAAGGTTTCAGCAAGTTTTAAATACTTTTAGAGGTAGAAAACTCAGCAGAGAAGTTTTCCATGACACTAGTGCCAGGGGGTGCCGATAGGTGATTGAGGAAAAACCGGAGTAGCTGGAGGCTATTTTTGATGAAAAAAAACTCTCTAATGACTATTTCAGTCATTTTAGAACCAATGGAAGTGGTTTCAGAACATTTTGAGAACTTCTAGATCTCGAAAAGCTGATGTGAAATTTTGGGCAGCCTTGGGCAAACCATGGAGGATAACCTATTTGGGGAATGCAGTGCTCAATTTGAGAAATTTATCGGTTTGTGTTTGGTTTCTTATGTGTATTGGATACAGCAGGAATGGTTTCAGTGACAAAAACAAAATTCTGAGGGAGTTTGTGCCATTTAGAAGCTCAGAGTTGCACCGACAGAAGGAATCATGTCAACAAGAGCCTAAACCTGTTTTTCACAGTTTGGACAGCCAATTGAGGGATATTTATGGTATTTTCAGTCCTTTGGATCATTTTTTTATTCATTGGAATTAAGTATTTACTTGTAAAAAAACTTACCATAATCCCAAAGAGCTGAGTCATGATGACAAAGCTCAAAGGAAACGTAGCCCACAAGATTTTGGGTGAACTCCTAGATTAAAATTGCTGTTGTGTTTGAATGATTATTTCTGCATTATGTTGCTGTCATATATGTTAAATTACAGAAATAAAAAATGAATTTAAGACACATAAACAGTAAAAATTCATACACCAGTTTCAAGTAAATAATTCTGCAAAATTGTCAAGTAAAAGCTAGATCATTTTATTTTAAACTGAGTGGTAGGTTATTGAAATACATACAAGTTATCCAGACCATTTTCAGATCAGGTTGGTATCAGAGCATAGTTTCTTTCTTGACAGAGCATTTGGTTGCATGATTGTATAGCTTGAAAGGTGTTTAAACAGTGTAAAATATTGATTATCTTATTGTTTGCAAACTGATTATTGTTTGAGTTTGCTTGAAATTTGGGGATAGCTACTGATTAGATAAGTATTGGAGAGGAAAAAAAAGGAAGAAAAGGAATTAAGGAATATAACTTACCCCAAAGTACCTTAAGGTCACAATTGGAACAAACCCTCTTGACGATTGTTTGTTAAGAAGCTCTTGGAGTTTGTTTGTTGTTTGGCTGCTTGAATAAGAGTTTGTCTCTACAACCATTTAGTTAAAAAGCTTTGTCATTTGTTTTGAAAGCTTTGAGGACTTTTTTGATGTTAATTTGTTCATTGAAATCATAATGACAACTTCTACAAGTGAAGTTTCCTCCTTCACAAGATTCTTCGATGATGATATGAAGCGTGACTTTATTATATTGAAGGACATGGTGCAAATTTTGTTTGAGGATAAAAGAGAAAGAACTGAACTTCTTGAACAGTTGTTTTCCATGAAGGAAGAGAAGGAATAAATTCTTCAAAGGTTGCATGATATGGAGAGGCAACTCCATCAAGCCCAAGAGGCTTTGACCAAGAAAATGCGTGAGGAAGAGGTAATCCATTCTAGCTTGTCTTCAGTTTCCTCATTAGAAATATGTGTTGGTTCTTTCGAAAAACATACAAGGGGAATAGGGTCCAAATTAATGATTAAAATGGGCTATGAAGGCAAGGGGTTACGAAAGCATGCACAAGGCATGGTTGAACCTGTTTCGGTTGAGGAACTACCCAAGAATCTTGGTCTTGGTTATGTGCACTTTAATGGCGAAGACTCCAAATCCTTGAAGGCATGTGATGCTACTCTAAAGAGAACCTTTATTCCAAGTTCTAAGATGCAAATATGTCAAATTTGTTTCAAATATGATTGCCATTGCTTTAAGCCTTTGTTGCGGCAAGAAGATGGTAGACATGCAGCTTATGGCGAGCATGCAAGTTTAGACAGTTTTCAAGACAAAAATAGTGATGTTAGTCTGCAAATGAAAGTTGTAGTTTCTACAAGTTCATCTCCTCAAGAAGGCAAAAAGGATGAAAATTCAAAGCAGCACATTAGGTATAAATCTTCTCATGATAAATTTGATTGTGTTTTTGCAAGGCATGATAATTTTGCATGTGTAAATGGAAGAAATATTTGTTGTACATATTGTGGTCGATTTAACCATAATGATTTGAGATGCTGGATGAGGAAGAAAGAATACAGGAATCAGATGAGGCAAAGGCAGTTTTCAAAGAAGGTGCATAATATTTTCACATATTGCCAAAAGAAGGGACATGATGTCTCTCATTGTTGGACTTTGCATCCAACTATTCGTCCAAAGCACATGTAGCAAGAGGACAGAAATATTGGCACAAGTGGAACTATAGATTCCATTATCGATGTGAAAATGGAAGATTCACATGAAGAAGTGTTGCAGCAGCAAAAGTTGCCATGGAGGTGGCTTGGAAAGAATTGGATGGACTTCTTAACACAGTAAGAAATACTCCTTTGTACATATGCACATTTTGGTTGTATGCATGTATTTCTGTTGAAAATTTTGATGCAAGATTGCATATAAATGCAGTTCAGTTGAAGGAATTTCTTTGTTGTTGCAAAATTTTTCCGTGGAGGTGTAAAAGACGAGTATGATACTCACTTATATTGCAACAATATATTTTAGTTCAGCTCTTTAGTCACCCACATGTTTTTGGGATTATGTACTTGTTGGTACTTGAAAGAAAGAGTTGAAGGTGTACATGTGCATGGAAGATGTATGTGTAAATATCGAACTGTAAATAGGTTCATTGTACATTGATACATGCACATTTGTTTGTCAAGATGTATCATGTTGTTTATCGACTTGTGTCGATGTGTTGCACACTTTTTACATTGATTTTGTGTCAATTGTATAGCACATTTTTTGACGACTTGTTGTTGATGTCGCATGTTGCACGACTTATGATTGAGCCACCTTGGATCATTGATCAAGGCAGCAATGTTCAGTTTCCTTCTGCAAATTTCTCTCCATAAATTTTCTGAGTGAGTGAAAGAAAGACAGCTCTTGATAGGAGGAGTAACACATCGAGGAAGGGAAGTGTGAATTACTTTCTAGTTGTGGTTCAAAGTCACTTTCCATGTAAGGCAAGTGTTTGGAGGCTGAAGAGAAGAGGGTGCAATATTCTTATTTACTGTACATATTAGTTTCAGTATTCCAGAGAGCTTTTGGGGTCCAAAAGCTTCTCATTTGGGAGGTGTGATCAGAACTAGATCATGGACCAAAATGATAGCTTAAAATTCAAAGTGCTCAGAAGAGTTTCAAACCTGAACGATCGGAAAGGTCTTGTCACTGCAATTATGGCACTATGAACGGTTCTCAAAACCGAGGTCGTATGTGAAAGTTATGAAGGTTTGAAATCTCCAGTAAGCTCCATTTTTCAGTTGACCAAGTTTGAATTTTCTAAATTAGAAAAATTTAAAAAAAATAATATTCCAAGGAATATTCTTGGAATATTCCCTAGAATATTCCATTCAGACGTATCAAATTCTAACAAGTGGCAATCTGTGATTCGAGGATTGGTTGATTTTTTTGGGGTGGACCAATCAGGAGCTACCACATGGTAGGCCCGGAGGCCGCCACGTGGCCCCAGGCCATGGAGAAATGGGTTTATAAATTTTTTTTGCAACTACCGTGTTTGAACCCAGGACCTGTCCGCAACTAATCCATTGTTCTACCATCGTGCCACGACGAAGATTCTTATAAACCATTGGTTGCAATATTGATGTAAAGCTTAAATTTGATTTGGATGGTAGTAGAGGGGGCCAACCCCCACTTTAAAACACTCCATGTGACCCAGAGTTGAAGACCAGGCGCTAACAGGAATGGAATATTTCTTTAATGCTGTTTAATTAACCACTAAACATGGATTAGCCACTAATCCCCTTCATTAGCGCCTAACACACGCTTAGTATTAAACTGGTTTAAACCGCCCATAAACCATGTTTAAGTTAAACTAATCCAGTTTCTTAAGTTGGCGGAATTTATGGTGGCACGCTATATTTGCTGGAATTGGCCAACCTAACTGTAGTTAACTTAGTCCTCCACATTTAGTGGAGTTTTTTGGGCGACATTGGGCATATCTTGTTTCTGCCATAACTCCCTCAATATTGAACCAAATGGGACAAAATTTTAGTCAATTTTGGGTATCTTTGACCTTTTGAAGACTTTGGGACAGGTTTTAGGTCAAATGGAGGTGATATTCAGCATATTTTTCTTCAGGGAAGATCAAGGAGCCATCAGGGCCACCATGAGACAAATTCAGCTTGAGGCCTAACCAGGGGAGTTAGAGTCCCTTTCTAGAGTTCCAATAGTCTAATTTGGATAATTCAGATGTTATGAATCTGATGAAATGGTTTGCAGAGCCTGTAGATAATTTTTGAAGGTTAAAAAGCTTCAGTAAAGTTCCAAGGGTCATTAGAGCCAGCTTTTGCCAGCAGCAATGCAGGGCTTAAAAATCATTGTTTGAGACCATTTGAAGTGAACCTGTGGTCATTCTCGACTGAAAAAATCATTCTGAATCTATTTAAAAAGTTTTAAGCAATTTTTAAATACTTTTAGAGGTCTAAAACTCATCAGATAAGCTTTCCTTGACCCTAGTGCTAGGGGGTGCCGATAGGTGATTGAGGCGAAACCGAAGCAGCCCGAGACTATTTTTGATGAACCAAAACTCTATCTTGACTAATTAAGTCATTTTGGAACCAATTTAAGTGGTTTCAGAACATTGTGAGAACTTATAGAGCTCAAAAAGTTGATGTGAAGTTCTGGGCAGCCTTGGGCAAACCGTGGAGGATAACCTATTTGGGGAATGCAGTGCTCAATTTGAGAAATTTATCAGTTGGTGTTTGGTGTCTAATGTGTGTTGGATACATCAGGAATGGTTTGAGTGTCAGAAACAGAATTCTAAGGGATTTTGTTCCATTTAGAAGCTCAGAGTAGCTTAGTGCACCGATAGAAGGAATCATGTGAACAAGAGCCTAAAGCTGTTTTTTAGAGTTTGGACAGTCAATTGAGGGATATTTATGGTATTTTCAGTCCTTTGGATCATTTTTTTATTAATTGGAATTAAGTATTTACTTGTAAAAAAACTTACCATAATCCCAAAGAGCTTATTCATGATGACAAAGCTCAAAGGAGACGTAGCCCACGAGATTTCGGGTGAATTCGTAGATTAAAATTGCTATTGTGTTTAAATGATTATTGCTGAATTGTGTTGCTATCATACATGTTAAATTACAGAAAGAAAAAATGAAGTTAAGACACATAAACAGTAAAAATTCATACACCACTTTCAAGTAAATAATTTCGCAAAATTGTCAAGTAAAAGCTAGATCATTTTATTTTAAACTGAGTGGTAGGTTCTTGAAATACATACAAGTTATCCAGACCATTTTCAGATCATTGGAAAACGATACTTGGGATCTTTTTCCTCTTCCAAATGGAAGAAAACTTGTCAGATGCAAATGGGTTTACAAAACAAAGATTAGACCAGATGGAAAAGTGGATAAACATAAATCTCGTCTTGTTTCTAAAGGATTTTCACAAGTTGAAGGCATTGACTATACTAAAACCTTATCCCATTTTTCAAAAATGAATTCTATATAACTTTTTCTTTCCCTTGTTGCCTCCTTTAAATGGGAAGACCATCAGATGGATGTTAAATCCGCCTTCTTACATGGCGATTTTCATGAAGAAATATACATGGAACAACCCCCTGGCTTTATCCAAAATGACTCTAGCCTTGTTTGTCTCCTTAGGAAGTCTCTCTATGGTCTCAAACAAGCTCCTCAGGCTTGGTATGCCAAAATGGATAGTTTTATCTTAGATAATGGATTTTCTATGTGTCATTCTGACAACACTGTCTACACCAAGAAAGTGGATAAGTCCTTCATCATCCTTGTTCTTTATGTTGATGATCTTATCCTTACTGGTAGTGATCCTAGCCATATAAACCATGTGAAGTCTAGCCTCAAAAATAATTTTGAAATGAAATACTTAGGACACTTGCATTATTTCCTTGGTCTTCAAGTCTTGCAATCCAAAGAAGGTATTACCCTTTCTCAGTCCAAATATGCATGTGATCTTCTACACCACTTTCACATGGAAGACTATAAGCCATCCCCTTCTCCATTTCAGTCTGGAGTCAAGCTTTCATTCACTTGTACTACTCCTAAAGTCGATGCTACCTTATATCGTCAACTTGTTGGTAAATTTCTGTATCTAACCCATACATGTCCTGACCTTTCCTTTGTTGTTGGTCTTATTGCTTGGTTTATGCACCAACCTCATGAAAGTCACTAGAAAGCAACTAAAAGAATACTTCGATATATTCGAGGTACAGTTTAGTTCGAGATTCATTACAGTGTAGGAGAATATCCATTTTTGATTGGTTTCATTGATTCTGATTGGGCTGGTGACCCTGATGATCGAATGTCTACTGCAGAATATGTATTCACTCTTGGTTCAGGACCTATTACATGGTCGTGTAAGAAACAAAGTTCCATCTCCCTATCTTCGGTAGAAGCAGAGTATCATGGTGTAGTTGAAGCCAGCAAGGAATCCCTGTGGCTTCGTCAGAACCTGAATGAATTTGGTCTTCATCAACAACATCCAACTACACTTTGGTGTGATAATCAGAGCGCCATTAATCTATAAAAATATCCAGTTCAGCATCAACGTAAGAAACACATTGAGTTTCACAAACACTTCATCAGAAATATCATTCATGATCATGTTCTTGAAGTGCAGTATCTTTCAACCAATGATCAAATTGCCAATATCTTTACAAAGGCTCTCATATAAGCGAAGTTTACCAAAATTCGATCTATGCTTTGAGTTCAGGAAAGTTATCATTAAGGGGGGATAGGCTCTAATCCCTCCTTCCTTCTCTTATTTTTTCACCTTTGTAAATCCTTCAATCCTATCCCAAGTTGTTCTTAAGGGGGGATGTTGGGATATTCTGACACACAGTAAATATTCTCCTATTGTATCACCTTTTTAAATCCTTCAGTTCTATCCCAAGTTGTTCTTAAGGGGGGATGTTAGGATATCCCGACACGTAGGAAATAGTTATGTATAACTTGGTCTGGCATAGAGTTAGGTAAAGTTATTTTCTTTACTATGTACATTTGTAACTTATAGTCCGACAATCACGATATGTAGTGATCCAACGGTTCATTATCTCCTTGGGATTAATGACACTTGATCTGTGGCTTAACACCCGATTGGTCCATGATCTCTATTTAAAGTGCATGGAAGGTCATTTTTCTGGTAACCGTTTATGAGATAATCTTAAGTAAATTTTATTTCTTTATATTAATAAATTTCCTGAAGTGGTTGTGGTGGCTCAGGTCATGGACTATTTCCCTCTTTGAGGGTTTTAACCACTTCAAATATTGGTATACTGATCCGTGATCTATTTGTGAGAGGTGACCTTTGGTGTTTGATCTAAGGAACTTACCTTGTAAATTCCTACATTTTCACTTCATTGATTTTCTTCTTCTTTCTTGCACAAAAAACGAATTGGTTGCCAAAATGTGGAGCATAGTTACCAATATATATTTATTTGAATATATAAAGAGACAAAACATATGGGTTGGCCGACTTGTCCATATGGAGAGTTGAATTAGTCTTGTGGTGACAAAATTGACTCTTTTGACTCAAAAATAATATTTTATTTTTCTTACAAATAATCCAAATGGGACTTTGATTCTTTATTTTGACTCAATAAACCCAAGAAGCATGAATAACATACTTTTACTAGAAAATAATAATAATAAGATTTTTTTTCTTTTTTATTTTACAATAAATTATATTGATCCAAGTACAATGATAATTATTAATATGAAACCTAGCTATACTTTTCCAAACTCCCTCTTAACTAGGGAGGTATTTTTAATTACACAATAGGGTACAAAGATACTATCAAATTGAAATATTTTTGTAAGAAGGGTTCAGATCAATAAGCATCATCAAGCATCATTTTCATAACCAAAATTGTCAATTAAAAAATATTAAGGCCTTGACTGACAATCTCTAACTCTCCATTAGATTAGAGCATAGCATTGGAAGGCATACATTCTGACACCACCATCACCTTCTCTCAAGGCACATACCCCATTCAGATGTTCATGAGGTATGTCCTTATAGTACTATTCTTATCTTGGATTCCTAATCCTCAAATAATATTGGTCATCTTTGACTACTCTTATCTTGGATACCCTACCTTATCCTCAAAGAGTGTCTTTCCTCGATACTACTCCTATCTTGGATTCCCAATCCTCAAAGAGTGTCGATCCCAAATTATTATCCAATCCTCCATTCTCCCTACTAGTTCCTTCACTATACTTACATTTTTTAGTTCTGGCCTAGTGCATGAGACATGGATAATATAGTGTCCACCATCATTCCCTCTCAACTAGGGGGAGATCCTTACTTCCTCTCAACCAAGGATAAATAACCATGGGCTTTAGCTTGTCTCAATCATAAACTACTTGTTCTTCCATGGAGATATTATTAGTAGCTTGTAGGGCTTATAGATCTTTGTAGGGCTTCTCAACTCCTAATAGCATCACATGGTATTGCACTTTGACCTTCTTGGATCTTGAAAATAATCATGAAACTTTTTCATCAAATGGTTCACCTATCATCTTCGAGGAGCCAAACTTCCTCACAGTTGCTTGCACATGCCTTTTGTCCTTCATAATAGATTTCAGCCTCATATTATTAAATAATTCATATCTAAATATTAATTCTGTCATCATGCTCTTCCAAGTGATCATCAATTTTTTCCACTCAATCGATGTGTTCTCAAATCGAATCAAACATTGGTGGTTACAATATCATCAAAAAAGTTATATTTGCAGCCTCTTCACATAATTTTGCAATATGTCTTTCCAGGGAGAAAAATCATATCCCAAACAAATAATCAATATCAAAGTTACCAAAATATAATAGCCTCTATTCAAGGTGTGGGATTCTTTATCACAAATTTCGCTACTTTCTCCCTCTAAGATTAACATTCCTTCACATGGTCTATCCTTGTACTACAATAAAGTTTTTCTTCAAGCTCTTTAGCTTTTAATAATCAATCAATGTGTTCCTGGAACGAACCAATCAAAAATATTCAATGGTGTATCCATCAGGGTCTTTACAACTCCCTCTTTCCATCCGAGGTATGTGAACTTCTTTCCCTTTAATCAATTTTCTTGATGAAAACTTCAAACTTCCTCCCTTCTTCTTGAATTGTAACATTTATTAGAAGTGTTGGAAAATCAAGGTTCTTGTAAATTATATTTTTCCTTACTTGATAATAACTTGTGACTATTAGTTGGCCTTATATTACTTTATTTCTTCTTCATCAATAAATTACCAAAACATTGAATCTCAGAAAAAGAAAAAGTTCACAAGATATAGGCTCCAAGCTAGGGACAAACCCCTCTAAGGGGAAAACCCATAAATGATACTTCTCTTCTTATAGAATCAAATCAAGATGAGATTTTCAAGACCCAAAGACCAAAGACAAAATTCCTCCCAAGAACCAAGTCATCCCTTCAACAAGATCTCTTCCAAATTAGTCAAAATCTTCCAAAGTCAGCGAAGGTCAAACTTTGTCAAAGTAGCTTCAATAAAAATCTCAGCCTTGCAAATTTGGGTCTGCAATTTTGGCCTGCATCTTCAGCCCCTGCAATTCACATAGAAAACCCTAGACAAATTTGCATGTTTGGATAGAAAAGATTATTTTAAGACTTCTTCTTCACATTGACTTCTCCCTCTTCTTCATGACTTCCTTGCTCTTCTTTCTTGTTATCTTGTTGCATATCAAACTTGATTGAGTGATTATTCCAAATGAGTCGAAGAGCCTCTTATTTATAGTCTTCTTGAGGACTCGAAAGGCTGAATTCACCATTGTTGAGATGACTTGGTCTTGGAGGAGAAATTAACATTCTAGACTAAAAAATAATGACTGTTTTTTTTTACAACAAGTCCAAATGGGACTACAATACATGAAAAAAATTCTTCTTTGACTCAATAAGCCTCGGAAGCATGAAGACCATGCTTTTACATAGACTTTAAGCATGAAACCCATGCTTTAACAAATAAAAATTATTTTTCTCTATTTTTATATAAAATATACAATGTCATGATACAAAATTCATTATGAGATTGAATCTAGTTACATTTTCCAACAAGAATACCATGATAGACAAGCCATAAAGATAATAAACAAGGATATATAGAGTACTTATATTTCTAAAAAGGATTAGCTCCCTCTAAATCTTGGACTTGCTCATCAAACTTGTTCTCATATAAAAAATCAAGGGTTAGATCGACTTCTAACAATGAAAATGATTAGATAGGGTTTTTTTTCTAGGGTTATTATTGATCCAAACTATGCAAGGGTTCAGAAAACCTAAATGCCAAAATTCCTTAAGGCCTCACAAACTGCAAGTTTTGCAAACCCTAGATTCTCAAGGTCTTACAAACACTATATCATTTATTGAACTCAAGGCCTAGCCTTTATATGAAATGAAAATTCTTGGAGTGATACCATGTCAACAATATCTTATATTTCAGTGTCTCTAATCTATATCTATGTATACCCTTTCACTACCTTTCAAATGACCATCACTATGATCTAGTGAACTTGACAGAAATCATGAAATGTACACATAAATTATATGTACCTTTACAGCCTTACCTAATATATTATTTGAAAATATTTGTTCCTTCTTCAATTGTCAATAAAAAATGTATATCTTCAACATAGATACCTTAGTTATTCATTTTTCAAGCTAGTGTATGATCCACATAGATATTTTTGTAAAGTTCTTTGACACAGTTCTTCAAGATCTCAACCTTCATAGTTTTGGTTCCTTCCTTAAGATATATATCACAAAAAAGTGACTCAAATTTTGTTTCTTGCAACTATAAATCATTCCTTTCAGGCTTGATTTATTGATCAAGCAAATATTTATTTTATGTATATGAAAATAAGGTGGCATCACTACTCCTCGACATCTTAGTGAATTATTTCATAGAAGAGCTCACTTCTCACAACAAGGTAACATGTCTTAACCAATATTTTTCTCTTAAGCATATGTCTCGGATTCTATTTATCAGATTGGTCCTTTATCCATACTGATAATTTTTTATTTATGTTGTATAAGAATAATGTGAAGCGCCCTTGCATTCTTTCCAAATTCTATCATAACTCTTCCTTTTGCATTTTATTTTCCACAAGTATAGAAGGATATGTGACATGTCTTTAAGAACTCGCAACATGGGAAATGTGTCACCATAGAAAATTTTTGTCACAAAGATTCACATATCCACATAAATTACATTATTTAGCCTTGTGTATGATTGATGATGTATGCTCTAAATTGCTACAATGACTTCTCCTATGAAGAGTAATGAGTGATGTATTCAAGAGCCTTCATTGGTACCTTTAAAGAGAGAGATATCTACCATGTGGATGACTTCAAATCACGCCTTCTTTCTCTCGTAATGAGGGAGGGATGACTGTTGTAGTAGAACATGCTATAGCATATTATTTTGTTTCTGAATTTTTTTAAGAAATGTTGAGAGTTTCAGTGTCAGCTAATTATTTGTAATAAACAAGGAAAATGTTGATAATGGGATTATCAGTGACATTTTCAGTTACATAATTTTTCATAGAAATACGCTAATAATGAGAATGTCAATGTTTTTTGGGTATAACTGATAACTGGAATATCAACACCAAACTTTAAATTTGAATTATGATTTTTTTAAATTTGTTGACCGCGTCAGCAGAAGAATTATGATTGTTGATCGTGCCACGTTAATTCCAAATGGTGAAAAGTATGTGCTGAAGGAATTTTTTCTATCTATGGAGGAATGAAGTTGTTTTAAAATCATTGATAGGTTAAATTAGGTATTACATGTAAATCATTACCGAGATTTCCGTTGTTTCCCCAATATGGTTAATTTCCCATTATCATTTGTAAACTTTGTTAACTCTAATCACTGGAAAGACCGTTTGCATGCAAATTTATTGGCATAGATGCAGGATAAAATCTCGGTTTGTCCTTCTGTGTCTTCACTTGACCATAAAATTAATAGGAAAAAGTAGGAAAGTAAATAGAAGCAAGCCTAAAATGCTCAATATTCTGGATTTTTATCCAGATATACAACAATAGTTCCAACGGGTCGGGTGGCATGAATTCTTTTATCGGTGCTTTGACTACCATGACAAAGTCTCTTGGGGATTCGCTCAGGGGTTTTACGGTCAATGTGTGGAAGTGGGTGGAATTTTATTCCATGTCACAAAAGAACTAATTGCAGAGGTTGCAACTTTTCCTTCAAATGGGGAAAAGGTTTTCACACGAGGCCTACAAACAAACTAAGATTGAAAATAAAGCTGAAACAAGATCCCGACCTTGCCAAATAGGTGATAGATGTGGAAAATGTTCCATTAAAGGACCTCAGAATAAAGAAATAGAAAATTGCATGTTCTAAAAATTCAAAGGTTAAGGCCACTAAAAAGAAAACCCCTGTGGAAACCAGACAGAGTAAGAGGCAAAGGATGGATAAGGTATATGTTCTTTTGAAGGTGGCCAATACCCTCAGCTAAGACGTTAATGACCATTTTTGGTTTTCAATAATTCATTTTTCAAGTGAATTTTGACATATCACTGATCATGCACTTGTCAATGTTTATATACATAAAGGCACAGAGGAGAGCTGACATTCTAATTGTCAGTGAATTTTTTCAGAAAAGTGCTGAAATTTCCATTGGCATCGTATAATTTTGAAATAAATTGTTTAAGAAAATATTTTACCATCATTCTATTAGCAAAACCATCGGTTTAGGAAGCTAAGGACTGAAAGTGGTAGTATCAGCGTATTGTGGTAGGAAATCCCAAGAAATAAGGAGCTCAAATAGAAGATTGATTTTGAGGGATGACTAAGCCTTATCTACATGAAGGGACCTGATCTACAGCGAGGGAGACATTATCATGATACATTTTCTCAGCCCCATTTTCAGCATAATTTTTTTTTTTTTTTTAACTGAAACGGTTAGTTTTATTGATAAGAAAGGATGGCCGAAGCCAAATCAAGTATTACAATTCCCTGCATCCGGCATTACAGATCTCTGATTTAACTTGGATGCCATGTTAGGGGATGATTGCCATAATCGCAGCCCCTGCATTTATGCTGATCATGCTCTTTTCTAGAGTGCATCCAATATTTGCCTGTCTATCAGCTTCTGTATTTAATTCTCTGAGTATATGGTAGAATTGTGCTGAGGGAAAATCCTTTAGAAGTCTGTTCAACCTTGAAAGCTGTTTATTTAACACTGGATCTTTGAGCCCTTTTTTGTAAATTAGAGATTTTACCAACAACTCAGAATCTCCAAAGACAATTATTTCTCTTGGATTCTCTTTCCTGGCCAGTTGACAGGCCTTTAAAAGACTGAGGATTTCAGCCTGGTTGTTGGTTTTTATCCCAAGTCCCCAACTGAAGACCTCAGTTTTCCCATTTGGAAAATAAATGACTCCTCCGGCTCCTGACCTGCCTGGGTTGCCTTTGGAGGCACCATCAAAGAAAATAGTGCATTTTCCTTGTGTTTTCCACCACTTCTTAAATCTGTCCGCAGTGTCTCGAATCTGCCATTTCCCTTTGAAATCTGGACGTGTGATTGTTGAAGATCTGAACGTGAGGGTGAAGCCTTCCAACCATGCCTTTTCATTATTTCGAAGGGAACTGTCATCTTTGACTGTGGACTGTCTTAGGGTTTCTAAAAGGAGCTTCTTGGCCTGACTCGCTATGGTATCTGCAGTTATTTCTTTTTGATTAAAAATGGTTTCATTCCGGGCAAGCCACAACTTCCAACATACATATTTTGGTGCTGCATTCCATACCTTGTGCCACAGTGATTTGTCTGCAATATTGAAGGGATAGCGAGCTTTCCAAGACAGATACATGTCTATGATCGAGCAGTGGGCAGGAATTCTCACGTTCAGACCTGTCAAGAAGATGGACCAGACCTTCTGAGCAGTCTCACAGTCAATGAATAAATGATCAGAGGTTTCCAAAGCCTTTTTGCAGAGGACACATCGATGGGGGCCAGCAATATTTCTTCTGCACAGATTTTCACCAGTAAGGATTCTATTATGAAACAAAGTCCAAAAAAAGAAATTGATCTTGGGCAAACTGAAATGTTCCCAGATCTGTTTCCACACGATTTCTGGATTCTGAGAGTCTTTTTTGCCTTGCAGCTGCCAGTATCCCTGTCTAGCTGTATAAACCCCGGTCTTTCCCCAGCCCCATGAGTCTTCCTCATCCTTGTGCACAGGGGTAAAGTCTGTAATTGCATCAATGAAAATGTTTAACTGATTATTTAAATGTGATGGAATATTGGGCAAAGACCATCTATGCCAATTGCCATTTTGATCCCAGTCAACAATGTCTTCTATCTTCCGGACTCCTTTTGAACTTAGCCATTCTCTTAATTCTGTTATTTCATTGTTAGCTGCAAGAGCAGGATGGCCCATGATTCGATCTTTCCACAGCGAGATACTTTTGCCATTTCCTGGAATTTTGTACAGGTGAGTTCTGAAGAATGTGATTGCTTTGGTGCAGAGCTTCCAGGCCTGCGTTCCTCTAGCAGAATTTTCTGTGTTAAAAGAGGTGATTGGTTGATTATTAAGGTATTTGTTCTTGAATATCTGACTGACAATGTGATTGGGATCGTTGTGCATCTGCCACAACAACTTGCACCCCAATGCTAAGTTAGCATTCTGGGGATCGCGTAGTTGAAGGCCGCCTTCAGCCAAAGGGCGCAATGCTGTTTCCCATTTAATTAAATGAAACCTGTTACTGTTGCCACGACCTCCGTTCCATAAAAAATTTCGCAGTAGGCAAGAAATTCGATCAGCAATCTGTCTTGGGGCCATCGACAATGATGCTTGGAAGGTTGGCAACGCTGAGAGCACTGTTCGAATTAGGATGAGCTTTCCTCCAGTTGAGAGCCAGAGACCGCCCCATGCTTTAATATTTTTCTTGAATTTAGAGATCACCTCCTCCCACATTGAATTTCGATTAGACAGCGATAATGGGAGGCCGAGGTATTTAATTTGCTCCCAAGCGGCGTGTCCATTGAATCCCAAGACATTTGCTATCCTGTCAATTGATAATTGATCTATGCTCCATCCAAAGACAGCGCTCTTCCTTTCGCTGATCAGTGCACCTGAAACGTTGCAGAACATCTGAAGAATGGACTTGAATTTATTGGCAATTCTCAGTGATGCACCCCCTAACAGAAGTGAGTCATCTGCAAAGAGGGCGTGATTCACTGGAGCGATACCCTGTTCTATTCTTATCCCCGGAAGATTGCCTGTTTGTTTCTCATGAGTTAGCTTTCTGCTCAAAGACTCAGCCATCAAAATGTAAAGAAAGGGTGAGAGGGGGCAGCCCTGCCTCAGTCCCCTGGTAGCTAAGAAAAAATCAGTAGGTCTTCCATTCACCATTGGAGAAATCCAGACTTTCTCAATGCAGGCTTTGATGATGTTTATGAAATCCTGACTGAATCCAAAGGCAACAAGCACTCTATACAGGAAAGAACGGTTTACTCTATCAAATGCGTTGCACATGTCAAGTTTTATGATCATACCTGGTTCTTTCCGAGCATGGCTGGAATGAAGTGCTTCTTGGACTTGAATAACATTTTCAAGGATCTGTCTGCCTTGAACAAATCCCCCTTGAGCCGGAGAGATGAGTTTTTGAAGAAGCGGCTTGATTCTATTGGCCAGTAGCTTGGACACGATCTTGTATGAAGAGTTGCAAAGTGAGATTGGTCTATAACGATCAAAGGAACCAGGGTTTGTTTCCTTAGGGATTAGAGCAAGAAAGGTGGAGTTGATTCCGCCTCCAACTTTCACCTTTCTCAAAATTCCTCTTATCAATCTGAAGAGGTCATGCTTGATTATCTCCCAGCAGATTCTGTAAAAGTGCACTGAGAATCCGTCAGGTCCTGGAGCTTTGTCGGGTTCCATGGACCAAACTATGGAAGTAATCTCTTCTTCTGAAGCTGGGCTTAATAGAGAGTCGTTATCCTCTTTACTGACCAGATTTGGAATGTTGGAGAGAAGCTCTGAAACATCCTCCTCATTCCCATTTCCATCTGCACTAAGAAGATTTTGAAAGTGGTTTACTGCCGCCTCTTTGATCTGAGCAAATCCTTTATATACCTGTCCGTTGGAGGAAGTGATTTCTGCGATGTAGTTTCGTGAGAGACGTGCTCTGCACTGTCTATGGAAATAAGTAGTATTTCTATCCCCAGATTTCAACCACAGACTTCGAGATTTTAACCTCCAGTGCTCTTCTTCGTTCTTGAATGAGCTGTAAGTGTTCCTTTGAGCAGCTTTTTCGTTGGCTAAATCTGTGGGTGAGAGGACTTTCTCCTCCATTTCCAATTGGAGATCTTCTAACAATAGGACAGCCTCCTTCCTCTGTCTAGTGGGGGTTTTCATAGATCTCTTTATCCAGTCTTTGAGGGCTTTTTTTGTGTTTTTCATTTTCTGTTCCCAGACATAGCTAGGAGATCCAGAGACATCAATCTGCCACGATGTTTGGACTGTTTCAGTGAACCCTTCCATTCCGGCCCAAAGAGGACTGAAACGAAATGGGAGGGGACCCAAATCTTATTCTTCTTTCAAGCATAGTAGTATCGGTTTATGATCTGATGTGAGCTTTGGAAGAATTTTCGTGTAAACTATTCTGTTGTCCATCATTAGCGAGCTGCTAATAAGGAATCTGTCCAACCTGGCTGATATGTGATTTTCTCCTGTTCTGTTGTTGGTCCAGGTGTATTTGCCTTTCACTGGTTTGTAATCGACCAAATCCCACTGCTGAATCAGATTTTCCAATGTGTTGATGAAGGGGTCCCTGGCATAGATCCCTCCTCTTTTTTCTTTGGGATCAAGGATTATATTCAGATCGCCTCCTATGACTATATTGGAAAGATTATTTTGTTCTATGTAATCTGAGAGAGACCTCCAGCACTCTCTCTTTTCATCATAATGGACTGGGACATACATGTTAAACAAGGCAAGGGAGAGATTGCTTGCAGTGTGGCGCAGTTCAATATAGATCCAATGTTGGGTTTCTGAGCAATGTTCTAAAGTGAAGGAGTTTTTTGACCAGAATGTGCCTATGCCTCCGGCCGAGCCCCTTGCACTGACCGCCTTTCCAGAGTCATATTTCCATTTCATAGAACTAGTATTTAGAAGAGTATCCCCTTCTATCTTGGTCTCTTGGAGCATTAGGGTGTCCACTGTTTCCATCTTTAGTAAATCTTTGACAGCATCTGCCTTATTGGGATTTCCCAGACCCCTGCAGTTCCAAGAGACCATCTGCATCATTTACCACTTGATGGGGTGGGGCCTCCTCCCTTGGGCGCCCTTGGTCTTGTATTTCTCCCGATGGTCATTTCAATGGTGGGTTGACTGCCTAGGGTTTTCTGTCTTTCTGATTCTTCTTCCCTAGTTTCCTTGTTTGTTCTTCTCCCTACTTTTTTGAAGGGCCTTTCAAAGGTTTCTTCATCAGAAGATCCCATATTATCTGGGGTCTTCTTCTTGTGTTTGATAATATCAGCATATGAAGGAGAAGGAGTGTTGCTTGGGGTCGGATTTGGGATGTTACCTGGCTCTACGTTTTCTGAATTGTTCAGCTGTGGTGGATCGTCCTGCTCGAGCTCTGGAAGGTCTGATGCTGGAGCGAGAGATTCGAAGGGGTTTTTGTCTGCTGCAATACTATTTGATTCCCTGCTTCCACCATTTTGATGGCTTGAATCTCCTTGCCCAGTGTTGACAACTGTTTCTCTTGCTCTGCTCTTGTTGTTCTGTCTGCTGCCTGCTGATCTCTTTGCTTGCTTCCACTGTTCACCTTTCTCTTTCTCTGTCATTTCCTCATTTCTTTTTTTGCAGTATCTGGCGAAATGCCCATATTCATGGCAATGCCGGCACTTGAAAGGCAGTTGCTCGTAATCGAGCTCTTGAATATGCGTCCAGTCGGCCAGTGATAGTTTGATAGCTTCGGGGAGTCCGACCTCCATATCAACTTCCACGCATATGCGGGTGCAAGAGAACTGATCCTTCCTAGGGGCCTGATCAATGTACCTGCCTAGGGTGTTGCCGATGGATTGTAGCGAACTCTGACTCCAGCAGTGAAGAGGAAGATGCGGGAGTCGCACCCAAACGGGAACGGCTGTGGGCACATCTTGCGCGGGGTCAAAATCCGGAGACCATTTGTTCAAGTATAGCCCTTGAGGGCCCATGAAATATGGCCCGTTTTGAAAGATCAGACTGCGATCTTCCACGTTGTCAAACACGAAGACGAAGAACCCCTTGCCTACAAAGTAGCTTTTTATTCCTTCCTTAACCAGTGGTGTCCAGTTTCGTCTGACCCAGTCTTCTACTGCTTTCGGGGATGGCCATAGCCCAGTAAACTGACCGATAAGGCCTCTCTCTGCCAAGTTGAGAGCTGATCTACAAGCGTCTTCCACCGGGAGGGCCACCGTAGGAATATTGTCCAGTTTTTTAACAAATTTTTGCTGTGAGGCCGAGGGCGGCCTCTTTTCGGAAGCAGCTACAAGAGATCTGAAGGCCTCCATATCAGGAGGCAAGGGAGGGTCTCCTACTGTCTCCATAGCCAGGGAGAAGAGCCGGATCAGATCCGGAATCCCATGCGCAAAAGCAAACGCAGCGCAGAGTCAAAGAACACCCCCGTGGGCAGAGGCCACACGGTCCAGAG